>LQNS02278100.1:10252595-10268851 GCA_001587735.2 Parhyale hawaiensis
GCTCCTACATTTACAAGACCGTTGCACTTACAACCTACCTTTACCTACAAGACCGCTGTACATACAAGCTCCTACATTTACAAGACCGGTGCACTTACAACCTACCTTTACCTACAAGACCGCTGGACATACGAGCTCCTACATTTACAAGACCGGTGCACTTACAACCTACCTTTACCTACAAGACCGCTGTACATACGAGCTCCTACATTTACAAGACCGTTGCACTTACAAACTGTCCGTAATATGAGCCTCTTGGTTAGAAGCGTTGACAAGCGTGAGGCCCAGCGTACCAACAGGCACCCCGTCGCTGCTGAGGGCCTGTTCCGTCACTATCCAAGCGTACCCCTCGCCCGTCATGTTGAAGTAAGAAGCGTCGTGGAATATTGTCGCCGCGTCTTGTTTGCTGTTGAACAGGGAAAGATTACAGTGAGTTGATCCATGTCTGAGTGAAGGGCAGTTGATATATAGTCTAGTGTTGATACCAATGCTTTGCTGCGTATATTTTCTCTAATAGTAGTATAATGATACTGGTGCTCTTTCAGCACGAAAAAATAGAAAAGTTGTTCCTGTATTTTCTCAACAGAATGTAATGGCTGACAATGACACTGGTACTCACTCAGCGTAAAGTAATCGGAAACAATGGCACACTGGTACTCACTGGTCATAAAGTAGTGGCAAACAGAGCCACTGGTACTCACTCGGAGTAAAGTAATCGCTAACATCGGCACACTGGTACTCACTGGCCATAAGGCAGTGACTACAATGGGACGGGTACTCACTCAGCATAAAGAAGTATCACTCGGGCAGAAGCGTCGCGCATCGTCTTGAGATGCTGCACGAAGTCGTTCAGGCCGGGTTCGAACTCGATCACCATCTCCACCTGTGTTGGAGAACACTAATTACGTCGGGTAATATTCCAATCAGTAACGCTGAAGAATTAGGCTTCAAGTAACACCATTAACATATGCCTAAAGTTACTCCAAAAATTCAAACCTACAGTTACTATTTAATATGAAGCCTAAAGTAACCCTACTAAGTTGGCCTTAAAGTAGTACAGCTCAATCTAGCCAAAATAGCACTACTAATTTAAACCAAAAGTTACACGATTAACTTAAACCTAAGGTATCATTCTGAATCAATTCATTCCATACTACGAGTTTTTCTGTAACTTCAGTTTTATTTTCCTTTGATGCACTACTAATAAACATATAAAATCACAGGACTGTGTAAACATCAGCTTTGAGAAATTAGTGAAAAAACTGAATAAGGAGAGTGTACCAATAGTTTCATCACCTACTATACTAACAAGGATGTCATGTCTACACGATAAATGAACACGTAGAGCAAAATAGCTTATTTTTATCGTTTTCCATTACTATCATCATGCATCCATGGCAAACTATAGTCAAGAGATACGGAAATTGTTCAGTAATTGCCTTCGCAGCTATTACCAGTCCAGAAAAGACACAAACAAGAACGCCGATTATCCTTCAGTTTGCCGTTGCAGCTATTACCATTCCACGGTAAGACACCAACAAGCAGAGCCTGGCACGATGGCCATCGCCGAATATACGATGGCGATGGTTTGTAGACCGTCGCCATCGGAAAAACTACGATCTTTTGTTGGCAAATCGCAAAAATCCATCGGTTTATAGCAATGATCCGATGGAAATCGTATCAAACAATCGGCGATGACCATTTTTTTAATCGGCGATGGTGCTATGAGGAAGAATGGTCCGATGGAATGACTGAACCTGCCATCGGCGATGGTGCTATGAGGAAGAATGGTCCGATGGAATGACTGAACCTGCCATCGGCGATGGCATACGATGGGCATCGTCATCGGTTGTACTTCCGATGGCGATGAAATAATGAAGTAAGGCTAAAACTACAAAAAAAACAGCTTTACGAGTTTGAAACATTCATTTCTTAGTAACATTAAAACAAAGAGGGGGTTACAAAGTTTATTTTGATACATTTCCCAGATCTAACAATGTCAATTGTAATAACGTGAACCGGGATACATAAAACCCCGCTAAGTGTACTTAGCTCAAAGATTTTCCCTTACTTCAGAAAAATGCACATTGTGGGCTGCGGGCAAATGCAGAATCGCTTCTCGTGTTCCCCCAGAAGAGATTTTCCTTTATTTTTGCACGTAAGTTAAGTCTAGTATGACCATCCTTAAATGCAGTAAAGGAAACAGCTGCCAAACCACAAGTATATGTAATAAAGATACATATAACGATTGCAACTGCCATAAATTTTAGCTAATATTAATCTTCTCCATGTACTGTATATGCACAAAAACTTCCCTTAAAAATCATCTTTTAGCGTTGTTTATCTAAAAGCTCTATTTGCAATGAAATTTTCTTCGCACATCTGGCAGCTTCCTGTGCACTTCGAAAAAGTAATTTCAAAATTTACTAAATATTTTAGGTTCTGAGTAAAGCTAAGTTCACGCAATAATCATTTAATTTCACTGAGTAGTATGAAGTGTCCTAACTTTCACTGCTTACTTGGAAATATTAGAAAACTTTAGTGTACAGTTTCTTGGAGCGACGCTCTCTGTACACAAGAGAAGGAGCGAAACAAATTTAGGCTGATATTTTCATAAACCTTTTAGCTGACATAGAATACCTGAAAACAGAACATCTTCACACATTTTGCACTGCATACCGAAAAAAAAAACTGTTCACGAATCTTAACTGTCTATTCGATGAACTTTCTCATGCAAATGTTTGAATTATTGAGTTAGCACAGCCTTAAAAGCACTGTATACGGCGCTTTATAACCGACAACTGCCAGCTGCCCAACATTATTCATTTGCAGCCTTTGCCTTGCTAAAGAATTGATGTAAAGAAACTGCCTCTGTATTCGAATTGATTTTTCATTCAGTGTTACTTCGTTACGATGCGGCGCATCACCCACGGAGGTATTAGCGCCCCTCATTCAGTGTCTCATTGTTCGCTGAAGTACAATGCGTTGTAATGATTCAAAAGCAAAGAAATATGTCTGCGGAGCAGACACGCACACAACAGAAGCGACCAGCTGATTCATCAGTGTTTTTATTTTGCTCTCAAATTTCACACGTAACAAGCGCTGTGATTGGTCGATGTCGGACAAAGGAGGAGTTTAAGCATTTCGACTCAGAAGATTAGGTATACAGGAGAAGTGCCTTTGAAATTGTTTTATGCATTGGATGTTTGGTGAACTTAAGTTGCCCTCGGGAAAAGGCTATTTAAGCAGTTTAAGGAGGAATTCTTTACTTAAACTGCTTAACCCTTTGCCTTCTGAAATTCTGATACCTAACATGTTTTTTCATTTGTTCTGTTAAATTTATGAACAATAGGTTAGTTAAGCACATATTTGAGAAAAAATTTAATATTACTTGCAAAAACAGTAATTTTTTGCATCGGCTACTACAGATGCCGTCAGTGTCTTGGTTAATTTACAAGATGCATAGCTTTTGTATAGGGAAAAATAGAGAGTGGCATCTGATGAAGCCATCAGGAGGTAAAGGGTTATATTGCCTTTTCCTGAGGGCAACTCAAGTCCACCAAAATTCCAATGCATAAAGCAATTTCATAGGCACTTATCCTGTATTTAGGTTCATCTGAGTCGAAATGCTTAAACTCCTCCTTTGTCCGACATCGACCAATCACAGCGCTTGCTTCATGAGAAATTGGAACGCGAAATTAAAACACTGAGGAATCAGCTGACCGCTTTTGTTGTGGGTGTGTCTGCCTCACAGACGTGTTCCATTGCTTTTGAAACCTTACTAGGCATTATACTTCAAAGAACAATGAGATAATGAATAAAAAAATCAATTAAGTAGAGAGACAGTTTGTTTACATAAATTCTTCAGCAAAGCGAAGGCTGCAAATGTGAACAATTCGTGAACAATTTTTTTCGGTATGCAGTGCAAAATGTGTGAAGAGATTTGGTTTTCAGCTATTCTACGTCAGCTATAAGATTTATGAAAATATCAGCCTAACGGCTTGCTTCGCTCCTCCTGTGCACTAAGTTGCTCCTATAGAAGCTGTGCTGCCTGTGCACTGAAGTTTTCTAACATTTCCAAGCAAGCAGTGAAAGTTAGGACACGTCATACTATTCAGTGAAATCAAATGATTATTCTGTGAAATCAGTTTCATTTGCAGCCTAAAACATCGAGCAAATTTTGAAAATCCCCATCGAAGTTCGAAGGAAGCTGCCGGAGGTAGGAGCAATGAATTGTTGCCAGATATGCGAAGTAGATTTCACTGCAAATAGAGCGTTTAGATAAGCAAAGCTAACAGATGATTTTTTCGGGAAGCTTTTCTAAAACACTTGGAAAACATTAATATTAGCTTATGTGAACCGCAGTTGCACTCGTCCCAGACCTTTTATCAGTTAGGAATAGTATTACTGGTTTGAAAATCTGACACAGGCCGAGGTTATAAGAGATGCTGCTTTTATTCGATGTTTGTGGTCTGAGATGTTTGCATTTTTAAAATGTGTTAATGCGACGGTCCATCGCCGATTGTGACGCCCTACGATGGCCATCGTCGACGGTTATTTCATCGTAGGTCATTACCGATGAAAATTGGCGATTTTTGGTTCCGATGCCGATGGAGCGATGTAAGTGCCATCGCCATCGTAAGAACAATGGCGATGGCCATCGTACCATCGATTTTGCAATCGTAACATAATCGGAGAAGCCGACCTCTGTAAACAAGAGCACCGATGATCCTTCAGTAGTTACCTTGATATCCTTGTCGTCCTCGCGGTTTTGAGCATTATTTCTGAAGCGGCCGAGCAGCGCCCGGCCGTCCGTGTCAGACGAGTGGACGAAGATCACCTGGGAATATTGAAAGGTCCGCACCAGCTCCACCCATACGTCTGCTTGGTGACTATACGGTGGTACAGTGCGTAGGAACGATACGTGAATGTTCTGTTGGGCAACGGTACTTGTTATTAGACATTAGTAAAGGTCTGCGTGTTGTTATTTATAAGTATTGTCATTATAATCAGGTTTACAGCTACCATATCAGACGGAAAGACTACATAACAAGGACACATTTTAACATAGAAGGTGAGGGAGGTTTTCATTCTTTGTCTGGCACAGGGTTAACAAGAAAATCGTCAAGACAATATTTTTCAGGTTGCCGTAGCAAAGCGTAAGCAGGTATCTATAGGTGACAGTATGTTGCTTGTTCCCAGTGCCTGTCAGACTGTTACTGTGGGAGGTTTTGCTGTAATGCTGCCTATGGGCTTACACGAGGACCTAAGTTTTTCTTTTTTTCCCAAACTTTCAGTAATATTTTTACCCAAAAAACGTTCAGCATAGTTGGTTAGAACTAAATACAGAAGCATGTTTCTGCACATAGCTTCATCGAAATGTAAATTGTGTACTTGGTGACAGCTGAAGCATATTCATGCGGAACGTACGTTTGGGCAATGTAAAGTTATAAGTTGAAGAAGCTTTTACTAACGTAATGGAAAATCGACACATGTTAATCGTGATAAAAGTTGTAATTTCTCGACTGCTTAGTATTGTTCTAAGTTCATTGCATGATATGTAGGTCAATGTCGAGTTTAGTTACAATGGAGATTCTTATGATTTTTTCTATTACTTTTCCTTCGCAAATACTTAGTTTTCGAGATATTTGACTTTGAAGTTTCCATTGTTTTCCTGTGGGGAAAAAATAACCAGTGATCCCACAGGAACTTAGGTTAGATCCCTATGGGGTTGCTAGTGACATTTCCCCATAGGAAAACAATGGGAACTTCAAAGTGAAATATCTCGAAAACTTACCATTTGCGAGAGAAAAGTCATTCCTGAAAAAAGTCTCAAAATGTCTCATATTACCGGAATAAGTCCAAAAATGATGAAAATTTCCGTTGTAGCTGCACCCGATATTGACCAAATTTCTGTAAGAAAAGCGCTTAAATTGCCTTTTAAATAGAAATTATAATCTAGGATTGAAAAGTAGTTTCATCTAAAAAATCCTGCACAACGAATTCGAAAAACGATGATAGTGTTTACGTTAGCAAATTTAATAGCTGCATTCATATAAAAAAATACGATAGTCGTATACCAGTACAGTCATTGCTAGACGAGTCCCCCGTTTTACTTCATATTCTATATTACCTTAACAACATTTGTGACTACCCCAGAAGATCTTTTACTGTTTAACTTCCTGGCCGTCTAAACATTTTGTTAGTGTATAGGGACCCATTCAGTTCCCCCCACTGATGCCCACTTGGAGACCAGAGTCGCCGCTTATATAAGCATCAAAACATCACATGAATCATACATAAATAATCTCCTGTTACTGGGAGCAAAATGAAACTGATCGTTTCGAGTACTATAATTCGTAAGTTTTCAAAAAAAAACTTTAAGATCTTAAATAAAGTGTTGCACGGTCAACACGCGCATAGCAATTTGTGAAGGAAACATCCTGAGCTTGAACACTTTACAACCCCAAACTCAGACTTTCTCTGACAGCAAGTACAACATGAACATGACAGTAGTGAACAAAACCTCCCTTACTTAACTACGCAAGGTTGATGATACATAACAGGTTAGCGCACGTGGAGGGCCCAAGCTGTCGTACACTCCAGGTAATAAGCTTGTGACATCACAAGCTGATAGTACGTTGATAATTAGCTATTTTACATTGTTTCTACATCATTCCATTTGGGCCTTCAGAGTGTCCTACATGTCCGTCTATCTTTATAGTTATACAAAAATACGCATCAAAGCATCTATGAACTTTTTTCGCTTTCTAAAGAATAAAATTTTGAAAGGGCGTTGGCTTAAAGCTTGTAAAAGAGCAAATACATTTAATCCGGCAAATGCCCGCATGTGTCAGAAGCACTTTTAGAGTCAAGTTTACCACCTTTAAAATACACTAAGTCAAGTTTTATCCGGAGTATAATATGACGTTCTGAAGATAGAATCATATGATTGAATGCCTTCATGTTTTCGATTTATTTTTATCTTCTACCAATGACTTGTTTTCCTCTGTAATTTCAAACCGCTGCAACAAAAATTGGCTAACTAACTTGCAAAATAATACCTAGCCAGTTCCCCCACACCTAAATGATTTTACATAATAATGCATTTGAATCTGCCGAATGATAAATCCATAATTTTTCCCAATGATGCTTTAGTTTTTAATGCTAGAAGCGAAAGACAGGGTCTGTTAACGACGGTACAACTTAGGTCAACATTTCACATGCAAACGTTCGACCGGGTGCATGCTTGTTACAGTAAAACAACGCAAATAATAATTCAATATTTCAACAATATGGCTAACAGTATCACACTGATCATTGCCTTTTCTAAACTAACTGTGGCATTCATAATTCATATCTGAATTATGGCAGACAATTGCTTGTCTTCGACAGTATTCTTGTGGCGTCACCGCTTTGAACGTCCGCATCGTACGTCCGCCGCGCACGACCGTGCGTTAACCTGTTCCGTCTCATGCATCATCCTTGCATCTACATGAGAGAGCTTGTAATTACTTGTACTTACTCCATCCACCTCATTTACCTGACATTGTAATGAATTATTTCAATCGTTTTCTTTTTTTAGGAAGTGCTTTGCATTGCAAAAGCTATTCTGAAAAAGACCGGATAAAAACGCTGTGGTCAATCACTTGAACACAAAACGAACTCAATTTACTTACTAAGTGGCAAGATGGTGTTACTTGAAAAACATGGTAAGTTTGCGAGTATTCTATTCTGTCCTAAATCTCCCTAACCTTATGGCCTGACTTGTTTCCGATAAATACTGAAATAATCCGGCCCCGAGCCACCCTAACCTTATGGCACGACTTATTTCCGATAAATCGATCCTCCCCCTGTGGGGGCACCACCCTTCTTTCTCGGCCAAAGATGAAAGTTCGCCTTAGCTTTGTTGAACCTTCACTTCCTTCGGCAGGTACCTACAAATGCCTGCGCTTGAGTGGCTACGAATTGTGCGGCAATAATGTTATTTTTCCGAACGGTCATCCAAGTCTTTGGCTTACTTTGTGTTGGTTCCTGCACCAGTTTACTTTGTTCTAGCCACCGTAGCCGCTTACTTAATGTTAGTTACTACTTACTTTGTTGTAACCACAACAGGAGCTAACTTTGTGTTTGCCACCACACCGGCTTACTTTGTGTTGTGATAGCCACAGCACCGTACATTGTGTTGGCCGTACACAAACCTTGTCAGAGAAAACGCCACCGGAACTCTACACTGTGCCAAAAATATAGAACGTCCGTAGTTCGCACAAACCTTGTCAGAGAAGGCGCTGTCCCGAGAAGATATACCAATGACTGGTATATGAAAGAAGCCGCTGGTGTAGGACACAGCAGCTGGGGACAGGTCCCCGTTGAGCGGATGGGACACAACGACAGCGTATACGGATTGGGACACAAGCTGCTTGCACACCTCCAGAGCCGTTCGAATTGGATTTGAATCCATGAGCATAGTAACGTTCCGGAGCAGCCTCTCTGGGTCCACGTACGACTTGTCTTGGTTGATCCGCTGTGGAAATGAAGTGACATTAGTGTAATATATTCAACTTTTGTGCGTGCGTGAGCTCTACTTGAGTTCTTCACCGTACTTGGTTGTGGGAGTGAACCTCAATGCCGAGTAATGTTATCAGGAATGTCGTTAAGATCTTCTTGTTTATTTACATCTTATTATACAAGACTTAGAAGATGTGATCCAATAATAAGCAGCAAATATGCCACTTGATAGATGCAGACAACGGAGAACAAGTTCTACATTGAACAAGTGCTGTAAACTGTGTGCAGTACTCTAATGGTAAGTACTGAATAAGCTGACGCTTGATAGCACAAGCGCCTTAAATATCTATGATTGCCGGCTTCATTTAGAACACCGGTTGCTTCCGCCGGGTTCGAGTCGGAAGTCCGCTGGTAAATTACTGTAGGTTTATGAGACTAATAAATATCTCCGAAACTCTGATTACAGACTTTGACATACAGTTTTTACTGATATAGGTCCCAGCCGGAAGGTCTTTAAATATATTGGCTATTACTCAAAAAACAATGCTGGTAAACAAGCAAATTTTGTACGGTGTCATAAGTGACCTTTTAAGTTCTTTATCTAGAGGCTCTAGCCTGGAGACGGCGGTGGTAACATCCGCCAGCCTGAATCGCGTGATACAAAGAATGCGTCTATACATTTGAATGTTAAAGCTAACACGTTGGAATGTTGTATGTGCGAAACGCATATATAACAATTAGTGAGTGCGAATTTTGATTAGCCCGTAGTAGAAATGAACTAAAATGAAGTGAAATTAGTAAGCTTGAATTTTGATTGGCCTGTTGTAGAACTAAAACGAAATTAGTAAGCTTGATTTTGACTGGCCCCCTATAGAAATGAAGTGAACTGTTATCTTGAAGTTTCGTGGTTGATCCTCTACGGAAGTGGAGTGACATCAACATGCTAGAATTTTAGTTGGAATTGTACTAGTGAAAATACAATTCTATTAAATTCTCTACACATATTATCATTTAGGACTTCCCTTGAAATTAAGTAAACGTATTTAATACGCGATAATCTAAGTTATTTTTTGCAAGTACGTTCATAATTTTACAAGAATTTCTCCAGATGCTGTTTACCCTCTGCTCATGTAGAAATACAAAAACTTGTTAGAATCTTTTCAAAAAATATACATGAATTGCTAAAACTTGGGGATGTTACGTCTTGAAGAGAATAAATGTAATATTATTGCGTTTATAGACAGAATCCTGATTATCACTCTCTCAAGATAAGTTAAATATCGATAATGCAACCGAGTCCTGCTTCAAAAAAGAATACAGAAATGGCTCTGTGTGCTTATCACCTTGATTAACCCGACTAAAGGCATTCACGTAGGAAATCTTACGATATGATAAAAATCCATGCACACTTTACTTCATTGTTTAACCTTCTCAACTAATTTTTTCTCAAATTGTGTAAATAAGGCCAACGTCGTAAATTTTTTGGTTATTCACCAAAAAATTTATCGTACTTTAGGGTATTCCGCCTTCACCTTCCTACACTAGTGAAATCCCGTAAAACTTCCGGAACTTAGCTGCAATGAATTCGTTGATGGAAATGCATGTATTAATCAGTTCTCAATTTACAAGTAAATATTAGGGTTTACAAGAATTTCTTATTGCTCCTGTGAAAATTAAATGTTAAATCGGAGGTTTTTGAAGTCTACTTATATTTTTCACCGTTCTGTGACAAAAGCAAACCAAAAAAAATTTTTCAGTATCTGCTGATTTTGACCTAGTGTTACCCGAATAACCCAAATACTTGAATGAACTTCCTTAAGATATCTTCCACAACACTTAGAGAAATACGAAAATTTATATACTCCATCTTGAATTTAAAACAAAATGAGGAATACTTTCAAGTATCAGTAAGTTCCAAATTTCTGGAAGGTTTGAAAAGTGTTGTTTTGAATTGTAGCTACTTATTACCTCCGCGAAAGAGGTTATGTTTTTGTCGAGATTGTGTGTTTCTGTATCTGTCTGTCAACAAGATAACTCATAAAGTTATGTACGAAGATTCTTCACCAAATATACAGGGATTACTAGGTATGTTAAGAGGAACAGATGAATAGCATTTGGCGAAGATCTGTTTGACTATTTGTTTGTCAGTCTCTCATTTTTTGTGTGTGTGGAATACTGAAAATGTTATGGATGGATCTTCATGATATCCGTAGGAATTATAAGGTATGTTAGAAGAAATGAATGAACAAATTTTGATGATGATCGGATCGCCCGTTTACGTGTTTCATTAAAGTTTGTCAAAATGTGTGTCAAAACATAGCTCAAAAAGTTATGGACAGATATTCATGAAATTTGTGCGAATCATTAAAAAAGTTAAAAGCAGAAATTACCAAAATTATGTGATGATCGGTTGGGCAGTTTGCGTGTTATACTTGCACCTTAGTGTTTATCAAAACAAAACTCAAAAACTTACGAACAAATGTTCACGAAAATTACAGAAACTGTTATCACTAGAGCCCGGATTTATTGCGCTAAATATATTGCAGTTATAGCTCCTAAAAATTACGCATATTGCATCTACAAATTGCTCCTATTGCACCTAAAAATTGCACTTATTGCACCTAAGTAATAGGAGTGGAAGAAATAATAAACAAAAAGAGACAAATACAGCAAGAAATTGAAAGGAAAGAAGTCGGAAAGCAAACGTGAATATCATGTTAGAGGATCAACGGACACCTATATCAGTTCCAAATATCAATTGTCATTATCCATTGTGCTTATGCTAATTGACAAGTCTTCCCAATGGCGAGACTGATTCTTGATTCTTGCAAATATCACGTTTTACCTGCTCCCATGATGTATCCGTCGAACGAAAAAGATTATAAAAATTTAATAATCAGATTTAAGATTTTGCAACTCAATTATATCTTTACCCCAACAAAAACAAGGAGCAATAATAGATAAGGGAACCAATAATCATGGCGTATGAAGTCTTGTGGCACGTGGCGATGATAATAACTGCCATGAATTCACAACTCCCTCATCGTAACGCGTTCAATCACGAAAATTAACACTGGCTGTGCGTCTTTTTTTGTCTTTGTTCACACGTAGAAGTGTGCTTTATTCATATGAATGACGCCGCGCGTTCAGTTATGATATCGTTTCTGTACATTTTCGCTTATATTTCGCGTAGGTTTGAAGTCACATTCGTAACCCATGATCTTAGAGACTGATTTTGATAGGAACAGCCTATTTTCAAAATTTTTTAGCCTGATAAACCGACAGAGAAGACCTCAGCTCAGAGCAATCAGTTAAACCTCCAAATCTAAGATAGCGTCCGTGTTCTTACAACATTTTCAGGTTTCGTAGTTTTCTTGTCGTAAACGGGAGTACTGTACAGTGATTCTGGACATTGAAGTAAAGATAAAAAAAAGTGTCGACTTATCCATGATCTGTAAACGCTTCAGAGGATAAATTAAGCATTTATAAGTTCTGCTTACTGAACTTCAATGACGCAGCACGTTCAAATAAAAGACATGCTTCATTCAGCAGTCTACCGCGTTTGCTATAGCTCTTTCTCTCAAATCAGCGAGCCGCGTCCATCTGTTTGAGCCAACGCATTACGATGAGGGACGTGTGAACGCAGCCTAATGTATTGCATTTATAGCTCTCATTGCAGCCATTATGCTTAGTGCAGTTATTGTACTTATTGCGTTATTGCATTTACGCCGGAAACCTCAATAACTCCGGGCTCTAGTTATCACTGTTAAGGGGCATGAATGACCAAATTTTGGTGTTGATGAAAGGAAATCCTAGTTTCAAGACAAATTCACATTTTTCATTAACATGCCTTGCTTGGCTAAGGTATGCACTCTCAGAGTGCTTTAATTAAATATATTTATGACACAGTCAGTAAGCGTTGTATCACAAATAGCTCTATCTGCTAATTAAATGTGTGTTGTATAGTCCGTGGACTTTATATAGTCATACTTAATCATTTTTTATTATTATTATTTTAAGCTTTATTACGTACTCATGGAAACATTACAAGAAACTCAGTGAAACTTTATAGGGTGCAGAAGAGAATATAGCTTTTTTCAAGGCTACAAACAAAACATATGTCACAGTCGCCGTATGCTAAGTTTCACTGCTTGACCTCCATCTGGCAGCAATATGTGCTGCCATCATAGTTCGCTGGTAACCAGGGTAACATCAGACGATATTCGTAAGGAGTGCTTGGAGCTTTTAATCAGGATTTTTAGGTTCAAGGCTCATTTTTTTCTATTTTTGAGCTAATCACTGAAGGTACATTTGAGTGTTTGACTTGCACTAGTAACCCTTTTAACCCTTTTTTGCTAATCTGCGGAATATGTCGTTATAATCAAGGTTTAAGCGTTCAATGGACTTCCTTTCAAGAGTCACACTCAAGCGAAATACAGTACAGAGAGTAACAATAGGTCTACAACAAATGGCATTTGACCTCTTCAAAACACTACCTGAATTTCCGAATTAACGTGTTGGCACTTCCATGGAGCTGTCGCGTTTCTTTCTCTATTTCCTGGTTATCACAAAATAATCATCAGTGATTTTATGACCCAGATAACAGACGCATTTTACATGCGTGAGCTCCACAACATTAAGAATAGAATGTTTATTATCGGGCAAGCAGCTTCTCATAATATACAGTACATGCATGCTGTCTTCACTGTATTATACTCACTATAATATTTATTCGCTTTTTCTCGCAAATTGCGAGCAACTTTTGTAACCCGGTAGGAAGAGGAGAGGCAAGCACTATGTCGCCATCATTATTACAGACATTTACTGCTTCATTGTTAATATGATAGTATACTCTAGCTGGATTCAATCTTGTGTGGACTTAGTTAATGAAGATATTGAATGGAATAGGAGATGGTAAGCCTCCTCACCGTATACCATTAATACTGCCAGGCTCTGATAACATTTCTGATTTCATTTTACATAACATTTCTGAGTTTTGCTACAATACTTTAACGTCTACAGCGTACGGAGGTGTTTGTTTCTCCAGCATATACTTAACGGCCAAGAGTGTGGGAGCATTCTAACAAATGCTGCATTAGTGTTTAGAAAATACAACTACATTGGAAAATCATTGTCAATAAAATGGTTTACAATTTGTTTGATGGCAGAAATAACAATTTACGTAGCGTGTTAGCTTGAAAGCGAAACTGGTTATCTGTAGTATCTATATATATTGACATCCGTCTCTAAAGTACCAGTTCCACTAACTTTGATCGTGAAGTAGCTACGGCCATGGGGCGATAATTGTTCTTGTCTGACATGCACTTTGCCGTGTTTTTTTTTACAATAAGTAATATGACCAGCACTAGAATTGTCCACGTGGCAGTCTTGAGCTCAGCAGCAGGTGACAAAAGCAGCATGGAGCTTTACCAACTGCTTATGAAATGTGTGTTGTGAAATCTGAATGCTGTTAATGTATTGATCATTATATATTTAACGGCTTAACAAGGTGTGATTATCTTTATATAGAGAATATAGAGAATTTATGTATGAGTAATTTAACGACACACGTTTTTCTAAAAAAAAAAAATTCAAACCACTAAAGCTTCCTTAAGCTTACAATCAAGAAAATAACTTCGTAAAGATTACATTGCATCACGTACACCAAGCTTCATCTGGTACCTGTGCTTTTGAGATTAACAGGCCACAATATATTATTTTTGTTCGTATTACCACTCGCTGAAACGTTTTGAATTATTTTACAACAAGATACTGTAATTCAAAAAATTATGGAGGGATTTTGATGAAATTTACAGAGATTGTTAGGTATGTTAGGGGGAACAACTAATTAACTTCTGGTGAAGATCCGTTTTTCTGTTTGTTTGTCTGTCTCATATTTGTTAATGGCATAACTTAAAAAGTTATGGACAAATTTTTATGAAATATACATGAGTCGGGTAAATCATGAAGTGTAAATGACCAAATTTTTCGAATGATCTGTTTGTCTGTTTGTTTGTTTGTTTGTTTGTTTGTTTGTTTGTTCGTTAGTTTGTCACTCTTTTTAATTTTATGGTTGTTAGCACAATAACCTAAAAAAATTATGAACGGAGCCTTATGAAATTTACAAGAGTTGTTCGTCAGGTCAAAAGACATAAATGATTCAATTTTGGTGCAGATCGGTTTGTCCGTTTGTGTGTTTGACTTATGTTTGTTGTAATGTTTGTTAGCAGTATTACTCAAAAAATCATTGACGAATCTTACAAAAAATTACTCAAGCTGTTAACACTGTTGAAGGGCACAAATGGTTAGATTTTGGTGTTGATACGGAGAAAATCATAGTCTCAGAACCAATTTTAATTTTTCCTAACCGTTGCCTTGCTTGGTGGAGGTGTGCGCTCGTAGCGTGCTCTAGTTTACTTATAAAATGGAGTGTAATAGACGGCAATATTGTTTTTGGCCGTGTTACCACTCACTGAAACCTTTTAATATTTAATTCCATTACAATTCTCAGTGAACCAGTCACCAATATTATTTTTTGACCGCATTACCACTTCCTGGAATCTCTTAATGCATGGTACTTTATTCAATACAAAAATTAGTGTAAAATCACTTCACTCTGGACTTGGTTCTACTTCAACGCCAACAAAAATGTGACGTTATCCACCCTGGAGAATTCCAGTTAAAAATTTTAATTACATATTTCATGAAATGGAAACGAAGTTGATGTAATAATGATGATAAACTTTCTGGTGAGTCTAATGACTATTAAATACAATAACTAAATTCACCACAACCACCCTCTTTAAGTGTATTTTGACTAATACTAAAGCTTCATTAGACAGATTGGATTAGATAGCTAGCAAGAGATAAATTAGCAGTCCCATACCCAAGGACAACCCGAAGCCTAAACTGCATGCTACTGCCTTCACGTCAAGAAAAAAAAATAAACTGAAGTCTACGGCAAACCACAACCAAGGACGTTACAGTGCAAGTACGATCAGTTGCAGCACAATTATTGATATTCTATGACATTTAGTTACAGTGAAAATGGAAAAAAACACTTAGAAAACTGCATCTAAAGCTGTTAGGCGTTAGTTCATGAATCATTGAAGAGAAGTTCGAGGTTGTGGGGGGTGTTGCTCCTAGCGCTTACACAGACGATTGTTGAACGTGTTGATTGTCTGTACTCTGACAGCTTCCGAGAATAGCATATGCCAAGTGTTTGCTATGAACTACGAGCAAAATTGCTGACGTTACACATAGTATACTAGTTCTTCGATGCTGATCTTCCGAGTTTCTGTTCGTTCTTTCGGAAGAGTTCAGCAAGGTCTCGGTCGAAGAATCCTGTGAGAGGGACGTCGTTGGAGCCATGCAAGAACTTTATTTTACTGCAATCTCTTTTCATAATTGTGCAAAATTACTCCAAATTAAAAAGAAATACTACAATAGTTACCCTTACAAGTTTCAAAGCAGTTATTGCTATCAACTTTTTTTAACCCTAAAATCATCCAAAAATAATTAGTGAATGCGACACTATAATTGTGGTTAAAATTTTGAATGAGTTTCATCTAAGGTTAATATAAGTGAACAATATTAACGTAAAATATCTAAAGTAACACTTTAACACTTTATTGTTCTCATTTCACAATTAAAATACATAGTTTGCAATGAGAAAAAGTACAATTGAAACTAGCTTAAAACATGGTTAAAAGAGAACAAGCCTACTCAAAAGCTCATGGAAGCTTATA
>LQNS02278100.1:10354155-10364405 GCA_001587735.2 Parhyale hawaiensis
AAAGTCATATATCTGATAAACTATGCATTTCCGACTGATATATATGGGTATCACTGCACTTCTCTAATATACTACTATCAATTTTTAGTAGTGAATTAGTTGGGCGCCATATTGGATTTTTGTAAAAATTTACCCCCAAATCTTAAATTACACCCGGCTGATTACCCTGGCGACCAGCCCCCTTGACCCTCGTTTGGCGACTCCTCTGCCACACTCTGGAATGTGGCAAAATCTCTCCGCGATCACAAACTTCGACGAAAAAGATCGTCGTGTAGACGCGGCTTCGGGCTTAAGGATCTTGTTCAAAAGTGAGATTCTATGATCTGGATCGATGTCCACGGTCCATGGAGAAGGGATTTGAGGCTAACTACCTCTTAATATGAGTCTTAAAGAGGTTGACCTAGTTTCACTTAGGTAGTAGAAAACAGATGAAGGGAGTAGCAAATGATAAGATGGGGGAAAACAATTCACAAATTTACGTAAGACGTATTGAAAAACTCTTACTTGTAACACCACACGTCCAAACACCACCAGAGCTACCACCGGAATGTTTTTATTGTTTGATTCCTGTTGAAGTGACTTTCGCCGGTTCCGAAGGAGCGGAAAGGACGCTCACCGCTGAAAACAACCTGAAGAGCGTGTTGCAATCAGACGCAGGCGTAATGGCGATGCCATACGCTAATCAAAAGGACGAGCATCGTTATCTTTTCGTCTGATCGTTATGCTGAACTCTTGTAGTTGTAAACACAGCTGTGAGATAACCAAGAAATGGTGTAAAAATGTTTACCGTCAGTTCAGCTTACTCCTCAAGTGCTAATTTCTTGTCCTATTCAACTAACTTACAACAAACGCGGCCCTGTGCGCGGTTTTTTTTCGCCGTGACCGTTGCTTTAGGATAAATTTGGCCAATCTCTTCGCATTTCCACAGTTTTGAACCGATTTGGACCATTCAAGCGCCAAAATGCGTCTCTATGACTCGGCCTTCCGACCACGTCTATTATAAGCGTCTCATTTGACCCAATTAAGTCCCATTTGTCCCATGGGGTCCGTTTACCCCAAATTTCGTCCCCCCTCTATTTTTTGCTCGATTGAAGCCGTT
This sequence comes from Parhyale hawaiensis, assembly GCA_001587735.2. NCBI lineage: Eukaryota > Metazoa > Arthropoda > Malacostraca > Amphipoda > Hyalidae > Parhyale > Parhyale hawaiensis. The sequence continues at coordinate 10,355,255 of LQNS02278100.1, forward strand.
CTTGCGCCAAACAACTTTTCTTAACGTTATCTCGGGGTAAAAGTACCATTTGGTCCCGTACCTTCCAATTTGTCCCTTGGGGACAAGTGCCCCCCGCGGCCCCACCTCTAATTTTTGCAATTTACATACGAATTTTGTGGTAGGTTGGGAGGTGGAGATTATGAGGGACTTTAATCTACGGCAGATCAACTGGTCGAGGGGGGATGCTATGTTCCAAACTTATCCTCAGCGCGTACAATGATTTATTGAATGTTTTCCACCTTTGGGCATGGTACAGTTGGTTAATGTACACACATTTCTTCAGTCAGGAAATATACTTGATCTATTTTTCACCACAGAGGAGAGAGTTTGGATTTATTCCCGCCATTTTCTGGATGATGTCATTCACCTATTGTGTTGTGCTACTGCTTTCAGCTAGCAGTTGATGTGGGAGACGAACCTGATATGAGGGCGTGACATACGAGGAATTATGAGGTGATCAACAGACATTCATGGCATTTTCCCCCCCCCCCCCTCCTCGGGAATTTTGGGAGAAGCATTCATAACAAAATGCCCCCCCCCACCCACGGGAAATGATACTGAATATACTTTAACAATTTGTAAATGAAATAAAGCGTTCTGAAACTGAAATAAAATATTTTCTCAAGATTATTTGTGCTAAGCCCATTTCTCTTCTTTGCTCTACATTAGTTTTGTTCGCATTAAAAGTAAAACCAACGTCGGATCTTAAAACGTAACTAAAAACATGTTTTGCATGTTTTTATGGAAAATCATTCGCATACTGTGAGTCACCAGCCGATATGGGTTGCTGCCACTTGCCGCCAGAATCCGACAGGAGGGACTTGAAGACAGTTCGTTCTGCGTGATCATCAGCAGGAAATTGAACTCGCTTACTGCTACACGCGTTACTAACAATGACTGCAAATCACTGGGTCTTGTGTCAAGAGAGCAGAGAGAAATATAGATAAATCAAAATAGCTGTTGTTATGCGAATTGCCAAAGTGACCAAGTTCATGTCTCTTTCCTTTCAAATATCTTTCGTTTAAGTGCTACAAATCATGAAGGGTAAGTTACTCAACTATAACAAACAGGCTAAAATATTGTGAAGAAAAATTACTTCACACTATTAATAAGTAGCGCTTTTAGGTGAGAAATTCCATTATATAGTGAATTAGATGTTTAAGACTATAATGGTGCTTCAAGGACGGTCCAACTGTGGAATAAAGAGAAAGTTCAAGAAAAAATTTCCCAGGATTATTGATGATAGTTAGTTAAATAGTTAAATAGTAAATAGTTAAATACTTTTATTATGGATGCTATTTACTTAATATCAGTGCCCAGATCCATTGGGAATGCAGGGTCACTGGCGGATACAGGGGAGGTATTCATGGCATTTGCCTCCTCCACAGGTTTCTTTTTTTTTTGGTGAGGGGCATTTGATACAACGAAAGTGCCCCCCCCCCCTCACGAAATGATACTGAACATTTTTAAGGAATTGGTACATGAAAGAAAGTGTTTGATTGTGATTTAAAATAAGATATTTTAACATGAATATTGGTACTGATTACATTTCCTTGACCATTTCCTATTTTCTCAGCATTTTCTGTGAAAATAAGCATTCATCTGACGAGAGATACCAGTCATACCACATATTAACACTTTAGGTTGTAGCAACCTGAAGCCAGAAGGCGGCAGGAGTACGTAATATAATTCACGATTATTCTTCATTAGCAATTACTGAGTCTACCATAAGCCTGATGTTTCTTTTTTTCGTGTACTGTAGGTGATGGATGGTACTTAGTGTATTTTTGAATGACTTTTTTTTCACAGTCATGCAATAGCATTTGGAGAGCGTTTTGTCAAAGAATGTTGTCAGTTTGCTAGTTTATGGTCACCAATTTTCCTCTGGGTCGACGTTCTGGAATTGGATATAAAATTTAGTTAAAGATAATATTAAGGCGAATGTAATGCAAGCTAATGCGCTCATAAGAAATAAAAGGTGTTTCTTGGTTGAAACTCTCAAAGGACAACATGAAGGGTTGGACTCCATTTTCCCAATATCTTTTGCTACGTGTCAAAGCTCACCTTTGTTTATTTTCGTTTGTGGTTATACATTTGTTACTTTTGAGCCTCGGAAGCTGTATGACCACTGTAAGGCCCAGATGAAAACGATTACTTAGCTGATTAATTATGAAGACAAAATGAAAACCATATTTATACGCAAGCCTCAAGGAAAAATATGTAGGCAACTCATGAATGCCAAAAACTTACATGCTTGCTTTGTTCGGCGTGTTCAAGTACTGGTCGTATCTGTGACGCATAAGACGGTTTCTAAAACGGCAAAGGAATCGGTTATTTTGGAGACTACTACGTCTGTAGAAGGTAGTGATATATGTAAAGACATGGCATAAATTTGCTCCCCATGATATCTCAGACAAACCAAGCTAAACATTACGCAAATTGCTCACGTATAGAGCAATTAGATTGTTAAAGCTTCGTTCCCTGGTCTCAGGGATGTCGCGACAGGGAAGGGGGGGGGGGGGCGGGGGACCCCCCCAATAATTTCTGGTCGAGCTATATAGTCGGAATATTTTTGACAAGAGCAGTCGGTACTTCTACGGTAATCGACTAACTTAGCTGTAAAATGTACCGACTAACGTCATATGTGCCGACTAACGTCAATATTTACTGCAACCCAACATTACCAGTGAAGAAAAGTTTCTCGCTGCGCGCGAATCGCCTTGCCGCTTCCACACGCACACCCATCTTTGCAATATAACCAAGCATGCACTAAGACTGTGGGACGACGATGTCTGTCTTACAAGCTTTCTTCGGTAATAGGTTTCTGTCAAGTTATATTAATATAGACTAGGTAGCCATATTCGGTAAATTTATAGGAAAGGTTTTTGATATGCATAACTATATGCATACTAGAAAATATGCCTTTAATTACATATTTAGGCAAGAAGAGAAAGAAAAAGATTTGGAATTTCTTGGTGACGTTTGGCATTCTTGGGGATACTAAAAACACGGCTACGCTGTTGAGAGTACTGCACAAAGACAGTCTGTGGCGACAGTGGCGTATTGTGAACCTGTTTCAATAGCAACCTAACGTCACTTTTTTTTTTTAAAGCGCAATGAGATCAAACTTTTTCACTTTTATTTACATTGCGAGCATTTTGTTTTGCTATACTATCAATTAAGTGAACTTATGATCATCATTTGGGGCGGAGCCCCTCGTTGTCACATTCACAAACTTTAAGTAGCCTAATATTGAATAATATGCCTAGTCGAATACTACGTGTTAGACGTAACGAAAACAATGAGACTGTAATGAGTTGCAGTGAAATATACTCGTCTTTACAAATGCGGTAATTTCTGGATGTTAACAACTATTCCTTACTTACATTTTTTCGATTTGTGTGTTATATTCATCCTGAAGTATTGCAGTCCCCTTATTCCCCAACAAAATTACGAAATGAGACTTACTGTTCTCAATCTCCCAACTGTGCGTGTTGACGTTGAGAAACGCGCTACAGTGTTCCAAATTGCAACGCGTGAAGTTTTAATACCATATTCTATAAGACATAAAAACTCGCGGATGGTCATTTCATCCAGAAATCAATCAATCAATCAATCAATCAATCAATCAATCAATCAATCAAATGAACTGCCTAGCCCAAAAACATTCGGAAGGGGAACAACCTGATATTTCTGTACACAGTAGAGTTGGGAAAATCTGTTATAAATCGTTTACCGCATGCCCACATGCCTAGGATTGAAAGAAACACCAACGTAGCTATTATAATTGTTCATTTGCCTAAAAAGAAGGATTAATTTTGCCTAGGAGTCGCTTTAGACGGTGACGACGTTTATGTTATTCGACATCGGGCAAGTAGAAGTAGAAGTTTTACTAGCGGTGATCACAATTAATGTCTATATCGCGCCGAACTATTCCTGTGGTTTAACACAGGCTCGTGCACCAATAGAGCGCGTTTTAAAAAATCAATGATTTTTGTCTCAGCTTTTCTGCGGGTAGGTCTCAGAATGGTTGTAAATCCGGTACTATATATCGTGGGATCTTGTCTACGCCAGGTGTTCTATTAGCGGGTGGAATGAGACAAGCGGTAGGGGCAGAATTATATTGTGGAACCGAGTCACTACAGGTAAGCACACTGGCTAGTTGATCACCGAGTTGGCTACCTGAGAATGAGCTGCCGTCGCTGATGACGGGTCGCTTTTATAGACTATTGGTACAGGGCGTTGTCGCTGTTGCCTGCAATGGTGACGCGCAGTCACATGGTCAATGCGCTACTGACAGGAAAAAGGCGCAAGTTGTGTATCTCCAACCCAGGCATGGCTGAACGCTTTCGATCAGCTACGCCGCACAGCGGAAGGAAACGAAATGCAAGAAGGTAGAAGTCTAGCGGGAATAAGTCGGCCACCCCGATCGGCAGCCCACCTCCCGAAACAGAAGATGAAGTATTGACAGCCTATCTAACTTTATAAAACTAACCCCATTAGCAGGAACTGCGCCAAGCTGCAACATATCCTGCGGGAAAGGCACTCGGGACCCTTAAGTGTGCGAGGCCCAAATATATTGTGGCCGGGAAAGGGCCCGCCAGAATGGGCTATACCCCTGAGGGCTCGACATCGGGCGACTTCTCATTTATATAATAACGCAGTGCTCATGACTAGTGCGGCAATATAATCATCTATTAGAGATTCAGACAAGCTGGTTTTGACATATGCTTCATTTATTAATAAAACAACTGACTTGATTGAGTGTGATGTCAGCTGTGGAACTCTCGTTAATTTCATAATTGCCTCCGCCAAAGATGTTACGCTCGTCTTTATGTTTTGCTTTTCTTTTTGACTATTTGCCACAAAGATAACTCAAAAGGTTGTAGGCAGATCTATACAGGGATTGTTACGCATACTAGGAAGAATAACTAACTTTATTTTTTTGTAAAATAACTCAAAATGTCATGGACGGATTTTTATGAAATATGCACAGATTGTTAGGAATATTACGAAGAGCAAATGGCCAACTTAGCGATCTTTCGGTTCTTTTTTTTTTTTTTTGCTCTGGCTTTGATTTTATATTTGTCGGCAACAGAACTCAAAACGTTATGAACGCATCTTTATGAAATATGCAAAAATCGTTATAAATGCTGATGAGCATCATGCAATGATGTAACTTTCAGGACATATTTAAGTTTTTTGTTACCACAGTTTTGATCGGCAGAGATAGGAATGCATTCTCACAATGCTCTAGTTAAATTTATTACCAAAATTTGGTGGTGGTGATAGAAAGGAAATCCTAGTTTCAGATCCAATTTAATTTTTTTCGTTACCATTGCTTTTACTGGCGGAGGTATGCGTTCAGCGTTCTCACAATACTCTAGTTCATTTACTTATGGTTTTAGTGGTTGTCCTGGTTAGATTTATATTTTCTTTTATTTTAAAGCAGTTTGCTATCCTTACTCAGTTACGGGTTACTCTCAGTATTTTCAGGAAACTCTTACTATGACTTTGTTATTTTCCAAAGCATCTATAATTAACAATATTTGTGCCCATGTTGGTGGTTTTTTCATTGTGAGAAATACATTCCTTACTGGATCAAACTCTTTCAAGAATCATTCATTGCTTTGAAATGAAATGATTTTCTTTCAAAATTATAGATAGGTACTTTTTTAAAGAGACTTCCCCCTTAACAGTCAGTGTCGGCACCAGGTACTTTTCGTTAGGGCGAGGCTTGGAAGACGGCTGTAATACATAAAATATGGAGAGACTTCACAAAATATACAAATATGTATGAGGGCTAAATGGTAACAATATTGAAGGGCTAAATGTCGCGAGCTTGGCTTAGTGGTGGTGGGGGGGGAACTTGACTGAAAATGAGGTAGCTAGGCTCAATATGGGCCGGGAGAGGGCTCGAACTGGGGAGTGGGGCCTGGCACCGAGGCAAATGCCCCCGCCTCCCCGCGAGAAGGGGCTAGATACGCCATTATGAGCAGGTGCACTGGAACTTTCAAATTCAGGGCCTGTCTGTGGATGAAATGTTTTGACGATAAATGCAGATTTTGATTCCCTTGTGTTCGTATGTCCCTTTGTACACGCCCACTGTGCCTTGGGAGAAGAAACTTCCAACTGCTTTCAGGAGGGATAGGCATGGCGCGTGGGCTTTATATAAGGAATTACGGAGGCGATATGGCAGGAGATCGATTGTAACTATAAATGCGTTGGAGAGATTCATGTACCTTAATAACATATTTCGAAATTTTTTTCATAAGTGTAGGATGGAATATGAGGAGGCTCTTCTGCGACATCGCCGAAGTGTTTCCATTCTTACATTGGGAATAAGAAGGTTGGTAAACTGTCTGTTGGCCCGTTGAGCCTTCCTGGTGGTGGTGTGTCTGGTGAGGGTGGCACTAAGGCAAATGTTTTTGCCGATAGCTTTGCATCTGTGTACTCTCGAGGAGTACTAGAAGATCTTTCTCCTGTCAGAAAAAAAGAAAGAAAAGAAAAGAAAAGAAAGAGTTGCCCTGCTTCGGTAGGACCTCTTTTCCTTATCTTTTCCAGCTCTCTACAGTTTGGTACTCTGCCAATTGCATGGAAGAGGTCTATCATAGTCCCTCTTTTTAAGAGGGGCACCAGACAGTACCCTTTGAATGACGGACCAGAAAGTCTAACTTCTGTTACTTGTAAAATTTTGGAGAGAGTTGTCTCTGACTGTCTGAGGAACTATTTGGATATAAATGACATTCTTTCAAAAGATCAGTTTGGCTTCAGGTCTGGATTTACAGTGGAGGATCAGCTTCTTTTAACCTACAATGCTGTGATGAGCTGGACAGATTCGGTATTCATGGTAGATGTAGTTCTGTTTGATTTTGCTACGGCTTTTGATGCTCTCAGTCATGTTTTGCTGATGAAGCTGGCTCAACTGGTGGTTGGTGGAGCATTGCTTGCTTGGATTGGTGACTTACTGCGTGAGCGTTCGATGGTCGTGTCGGTGTTTGGGTCTCTGAGTGATGTGAGGTGGGTTGTTAGCGGTGCTCCCCAAGGGTCTGTCCTGGGTCCATTGCTATTCTTGATTTATATTTATTATTTTCCTGCCTCTATAAGGTAAAACTGAAAAATGTTTGCTGATGACCTGAAGATCTATCTCAACATCAGATATGGATCAATCCAGAGTTAGCATTGGGAGTGCCACAGGTTCAGAGGGACGTTGATGCACACTGGCGGATATAGCCCCTTCTCGTGGGGGGGGGATTCACCTCGGTGAAAGGCCTGCTCCCCAATTGGAGCTGAGCCCTCCCCTCCGGCCAATATTGAGCAAAGCAACCCCATATTCAGCCAATCACGCGACATTTGGCCCTTCAATATTGTTACCATCTAGCCGTCATTCATTTTTGTATATTTTGTGAAGTCCCTCCATATTTTTTGTACTACAGCCGTCTTCCAGCCCTTCCCGTAACGAAAAGAACCTGATACCGACACTGACTGTTAGGGGGAAGTCTCCTTAAAAAATCTACATATCTCTTATTTTGAAAGAAAATCATTTCATTTCATATCACTGAATGATTCTTGACAGAGTTTGATCCAATGAGGAATGTATTTCTCACTATGAAAAAACCACCAACATGGGCACAAATATTGTTAATTATAGACGCTTCGGAAAATAACAATATCATAGTAAGAGTTTCCTGAAAATACTGAGAGTAACTGAGTAGGGATAACAAACCACTTTAAAATAAAAGAAAGTAAATCTAACCAGGGCAACCACTAAAACAAAAAGTAAATGAACTAGAGTATTGTGAGAACGCATACCTACCTCTGCCGATAGAAGCAGTGGTAAAAAAAAACTTAAAAATGTCCTGGAAATTTACATCATTCCATGGTGCTCTTTAACATTTATAACGATTTTTGCATATTTCATAAGGATGCGTTCAAAACTTTTTGAGTTCTGTTGCTGACAAATATAAAATCAAAGGCAGAGCAAAAAAAAAAAGAGAGAGCAGAAAGATCACTACAAAAAGCTGGCACGTGTATGAAAATACTGCGAAACAGAGTGGGCAGGAGGTGAAAGCGTCCTGTATCCTCATAGGCAAGGTAAGTTTATCTACATATGTCGTCTTCTGGGTGCAGGAATCGTAGCATTGTAAGAGCTAATCTAACTTACCGTACATAAGCCCTATGAACAATGGCCCACCTTTATCAACTTGAGGGGTATACAGGCTTAAGTTACACAAGGGTCGCATGCATCCTAAATACTCTGTGTGTACCTTCAATAAAAAAATATTTACCAGCCTTAGCTTGTAAAAATTTTGCTTAGAACGTTGCTTCAAGCTCATTTTATGACACAGGTAAATATATTTATTCATTCATAAATTTATGGCCCCTGAAAATAGTTACACTTACCTTTTCTTATAATCACAAATTTCACGCGTTAACTCGATTGTTGTCCACCTATTCCTAACCGTCAGAATTACAGATCACTTGACATAATTTGGTTTCATTACCGTTCACAGATGCCTTTCCATTTATACAATTTACATGCTGGATCGTAATGAACCTTATAATCTCCGTTACTTCCCCAAGGAAAATTCCCAATTTCTCTATGATTCACGGTAGAAGAGTAAAAACTTAGCACAGTAAAGGAAATACCGAAATTCACGTAATCTGGAGCGTGTATATAGCTTGGGTTTCACAAAACTGCACGCTCATTGGTGCTCGCTGTTAGGTGCTTTACTGTTATAACTAATTACTTCGTCCACTCGAGTGTCTTTCTCTATTTTTTGCACCCTTCGATAAGTTGTCTTGGTAGATCGGTTCGGTTACTCATTTCTCATATGTTTGTTACTTTCTAAGGGCCCATTAACCATAAGAATAGACGCGTAAGAATTTACTATTCAACTTAACTATCTCTATTTTTTTTTTAAATATGTTCTTTATTTTGTAGTCTGGGCCTTCACGATTAGAATTTTGTGCTCCGTGTATCTGAAATTGTATTTAAGCTTTAAGACGGATGCCCTGTGTACCTGCACAGGTTTGTGCAGGGTCCCCTATCCCTCCATAATCCGAATGGCACTGTGTACATCAGCGCGTCTTAGGACTGTTTCCTCGTGTGATCGAGGGCTGTCCTGAG
>LQNS02278100.1:10373255-10384465 GCA_001587735.2 Parhyale hawaiensis
GCTTTACCCCAGATCAGACTACAGTAGTTGAAATGAGAGAAAACAAGTGAGTGAATAAGTGAGTCAATGGCTTTAGTGACAACTTATGGAAAAAATTTTGGCTGATAGTTATTGGGGCTTTTCTTTCTTCCCTTTCTTACCTACTTGTGTTACGTTAGGGAGTTTCTGATTCAGTGGAACTTCTCCTGTGTTTGGAGACCTATTGAATATATTGAGCAGGCACTTGCTGATGACAGGTGCCATTTTGCGCAGAACACGGGGAGCATTTAACTAATTAGATGTATCACGGGAAGTTATAATATCGTCATTGAACAGTTAGATATTAAAGCAAACAGTTTGGATCCATCAGATATATTAGATGTGTTTCTTTGAATAATCAATTTTTGTCAATTTAAACTATCAGATGTTTTAGAGAAGTTTGTTTCAAACAACCAATTAGGTTATGAAAATAGTCAGTTTTTGAATAACGAGCCATGTGAAAGTAAGTTTTAAATAATGACATATTTGAAAGATGAGCTTTGATTGATCAGGTGTTTTATTAGTCAGATTTGAATAATTAGATATTTTTGAGGTCATTTCAATAATCGAATAGTTTGAAAAGTTCAGTTTTGAGTAAACTAATATTTTCAAGCAGGTTAGTTTTGAATGATCCGATAATATAGAGTTCAGTGTTAAAGAAAGATTAGTTATGAACAGTAAAAAATTTTGGAAAAAATTAGCTGTGAATAATTGGCTATTTTTAGACTATGTCGGCATTAAATAATGGGATGTGGCAGGTCACCTTCGAATAATGTTAGTTAAAAATAGATTAGTTTTTACATTATTTAGGTACTTTATAACACATCAGCTTCAACCTGGAATGTAAGTATCAGATCTGTTGGAATTAAACAGTAATATCAGACTAGTTCAGTTATGCACAATTAAACATTATAGAGTAGGCTGGCTTTTGAATTAGAAAACTTAGAAAAGGTATATATTCAAATAAAACTACTGGCAAATATAAGCTTTGCATTTGAAATTTTAGAGCACTTTTTCATTGTATTAGATATTTTATAGTACCGGTAAGTGAAGTGACCGCAAGATTAAACTGGAATGGATGGATTTCTGAAGCACCCTCAGGATTAAAATGAAATGAAAATGCTTCCGAAGTGCCAGCAGAATTTAAATAAAATGGAAATGCATCAAAAGTGCTGGCAGGATTAAATTGAAGGGAAAGACATCTAAAGCGCCCACAAGATTGAATTGTAGGGTAAGACATCTTAAGCGAAATTGAGAGATTTATCAGAAGCGCTTGCGCTATTAAACTGAAATATAAGAACTTTGAAGAGTGCACAGGATTATATTGATAGAGAATGGTACTTCAAGCGCCCAGAGGATTAGGCATCCGAAAAGCCCGCAGTACGAAATTGATAGGGAAACGCATCCGATGCGCTTGCAGGAAAGGATTTGAAGTGCCCACAGGATTATACGGAAAGGAAAAGCGTCTGAAGCGCTCACTGAATTAAGTTGAAAGGGAAAGACACCGAAGCGCCCTCAGGATCAAGCTGGAAGAGACGGACATCTGATGTACCCTCAAGCTCAAGCTGGAAGGGAGACACATCTGAAGTATCCAGTGGATTAAACTTAAATGAGCAGAATGAAAATAAATTGGAAAGGCAGCTGAAGCGTTGGCAGGATTAAAGTGAAGAGAAAGACATCTGAAGCACCAACGGGATTAAATTCTAAGGAAAATGTGTCTGATACGCCCACAAGATTAAAATGAAAGGAAGAGGCGCGCCCAGAAAAGGCTTTTGAAGAGCCCACAGGATTATATTTGAAGAGAAACGTATCTAAAGCGCCCAAGGATTAAATTCAAAGCGAAAGCTATCCGAAGCTCCTGCAGGCTTAAGCTGAATGGGAACGGCATCTGAAGCGCCCGCAGGATTAAGCTGAAAATTAGTGTATCATGTTAGACTGCAGGATTCAGTTGGAAAGATAAAGACATTCAAAGCGGCTGCTGAATTAAACCCAAATGAAAGGGCACCGATTGTAGAGTGGGGTTCATGGGAGAGTGAGAGGGAAGGTAGAGCAGTCGTGACGTTTTATATTAGTTGAGTGTCGCAGAATGAGAGAGGTATACGGAGCACAGGAAGAGCTGCCATTGGGTAGTTAAACAGAGAGCAGCGCCATGGCGGGCCCTCGCTCGGCACAGCGTCAAGAGTTCCCAGCTCAGGAGCCTCAGTCTATCGTCGCACGTCGTGCATTTAGCAACGTGAATCGTGCGCTCGTTTGTGCTCTCTCTCTCTCTCTCCCTTCTGCTCTTTATCGTGGCATCATATCTTTGAGATCCAAAAAAACAGGCAACCAAAGTGATGCAGATTAAGTCGAAGTCGGGCAAACGCAATCACCGATCATGTTAACTACGGACCGTTTAGCGAACTCCTGGACAAAATTATATCTAGACTAAAACTCAAAGTGAAACAGGACACCAATAAATGATTGTGCAACCTTAAACCACCTGCACCGTGCTGAGCGAACGCTTCCTCTCCTTCCCAATGGCCATTCGCCTCGTCGGAAATTTTAATTTAGAACTGTCAAACATAAATAGACGTTGACAGAAAATATCCGTCCTAAGGCCTCGCCTCTAAAGACGTCCCCTAGAGTAGCACTGCCCTTAGGGAAAGATGCGCGTTTTTAGTAACTATTAGTCGTGGCAATGGCTTAATAAATTATACGGATTCTCGTGTGACGATTTCGTCACACTGTACACAATAGTTTTTACGGAATTATCAACTCAAAATAAAAAATAACATCAGTGGTTAGACAAAACTATTGTCTGCGGTATCGTACCAGACATTTGATGGTTCCCTCTACCCTTTTTCTTTTGGCTTCTGCCATGACATTCACTCACACCAGTTGCTTCAGACTTGCTAAATATTTTCAGGGGTAATGGAATAAGTTTGCTGGTACAATATAGTTAGAGTGTTGACACTATGGGCGGTGAGAGAGAGGACCGATACAGGTCTGTGTTGTACGTCATAGACGTTGTGTTCGCGCTGGTTTTTGTGTCGCCGCTGGTGGTTGCCTACTGGCGAGGATGCTGGCAATTGATGGACCTGTTTTTGTTTCCGGAAAACGCTGCGGCGTCAGTATTCTCATCGATAGTGATCGGGATCGTGCCGCATCTGCTCTTCTGCTTAGCACAAGACATACTTACTCGATTGTTTGATAGAGATCGAGTGACGTGCTCGTTTTTGGTGGCGTCGAGGTTGTATTCCATCGTCTTCTCCTTCACTTGTGTCAACCACTGGAGAGGGGTATGGCAGCTGTGGGACCTCTACACGGGGGTTACCTGGCATTCAGGGGTGTTGACCCTTGGGCTTGGGTTTTCATTGCTCGTCTTCACAAGAGGATTAGGAAATGTGTTTGCCCCGCCGTTTGTGGCTTGTGTAGATGCACACGAAGGATTCTTCCGGGTGCCCACCCTCTTCGGCAGCTCCATACGCTATCATGTGAGTACAACCATAGACTGCCTGACGTCTTCATGCTTCTGTCTTAGATAGGGTATGCGCGATTGGGCACCAAAATTTGGTTTTCGAGGCTCGTAATGTTCGAAATTTCATTGAAGTATGCTGGCCCGTTAAATTGAGCTTCAGGTATTGGCTCTCAATCGGTTACTCTTGAGACTTTCAAAAATTCAACCTTGCTCCAAAAATTTGAATGATATTCATGCTTAGCGTAATGGCGGTGTATTTAACACGTGCAGCGCGCTTCGAAGTGGTAAATCAGAAGCTTCCGTCTCAAGGTGAGACGGACAAGCGTACATGCCTTAGATTCTACTCAGAGCTGAAGGCAGCCTTTTTTGTGAGATTACGGCTTTTTTTTGAAGGGGGGGCGGGCGGAGGCTTCTCGAAATTGCTTTGACATTGCAGTCTGGACGTGACAAGTTCTGGTTTTGCTGATTTTTTAAATACAAAAAATTTGAGCAAAATCGAATTACAGTACAATTTTTATTGTCCCAACATCATAGCAAACACCACACAAATTTCTTCATCTCATCAGTATCTGTCCGTCCTCAGTTAACGCTTTCTCTCATACCCTTTACCTGTGACCAGTATTTCCAGTTACCTTCACTATTCTTCCGACACATGCAGAATGATTCATGAAACCAAGGGTTCATCCAAGGCCACCTAGAAAACAGAAGCACAGTACATCTAGAATATATTAAAAACTTAAAAGCTTAGATGAAGATTAGAATTGAAGCCATATTCTATTGAATTTTAAAAACTTGAACTTTAGAAGCTTGAATTTAAGAAGCTTGAATTTTAGTAGCTTATATTTTAGAAGCGATTGTCTAGGTGGCATTGGTTCAGCTACTTCGTTCATTTCACGAGTGTGCCATCACTAGCCATTTAGTCAGTGTAAAGTTTTCATTTCTTGTTAGCTGAGACGATTTCTATTTCTTCTAGGGCTTTTTGACGTGTTGCTATTTATTTCAAAAACATTACTAATTGTATTAACGTGCTCATTGCTGTTAGATGTACATCATAGCTGTAAGTTTTCCTAACAAGATGCATATTACCTCTTAAAATAATAAAACTGGGTTCATACTTCTGTTCCTTGTAACAAGAACAAAGCGTTCGAATATTTTATTACTTCTTTGTAAACAACAGAAAACTGCATTGTTTTTAGAGTTCTAATTACTGTAACTGCAACTTCAAACAGTTACCGCAAACCTTGACCGTGAGACTTGTGAAGCAAAACGTTTTGACGGCTTTCATTTTTGTCAATGTTTTGGTTGACACACGGCGTGTTTTGCAAGGACGCAGCACAACTTTCGAACATTTTGCGCTGCGCACACAGAACATAATACTATCAAGCATTGTAACAGAGGCCAATGTATATAATCCACCATATAATAAAACAAAGTTGCTGGTCGCTTGCTCCGCGTCCACTTGCTTGCTTGCTCCAATGTTGGTCCGTCTCTCCGTCACGCTGTTAAAAATTTGGATAGGAGAAAATTCATCTTCTGAAAAACGAGGTGAGATACCATAAAAGTTCAGCCCTTGGTATAACGGTTACCAGTATAGCTTCTGAAATATATGGTCAAAAGTAGAAATGCCACATTTTTCGAAGATGGCTTCATTTTCGAAACTAGCGTTGTTCTTTTTGACAGGACGATGATGATTTTTCTTCTGAGCGTGGTAGATGGAAAGCGGTATCTTTGATATTTTGCTTCATGGGGCATGAGTTCTGTCGCATATTTTAGCTAATTATCTTCTTAGAAGTTCTAGCAGTTTTAGTTGGAGTTTTCGCTTCATTTGTGCATAATCACTCTCGCTTATGCTTTTTTTTACTGAATCTTTTCTTAGCAGTTGAAACTTCACGCTGAGCAAACGCCCTTATACATTGAATTTACATCGCTGCCAAATTTCGATGTTTGAGGTTGAACTATCTGTTGGTATCCACTATACGGTAAGCCCTGGATATTTCCTGTGAAATATTTTGACTGAACTAGGTATATTTTCTTGGAGCTGCTCAACATTTCACTAATTCCTAATTGATGTTCGCGTAATATCTTGCAAGGGATATTTTGCTCTCGCAAAACTCATTGCTGTACAACTTGCGTTTCATTAATAGAAGATCAGGCCTGCAGGGATGAGACCTATTTTACAGCAAAATCTATAGTGAGAATCGGAACGAGAAATAAAAAACTTAATCACAAAATACTGCCGTAATTTTTGACGGCTGGGCCCTCTAGTTTACCTGTATATTCAACTGTTGATTTGTGTATCTGTCGATTTTCTGGCCCACCTGCGGAAAACACATAGGCGAAAATTAGGCAAGGTTGGAAGCTATGGCGGTTTGTTCACGATGTGTAAAATATGAGAGTCGTTCCAAAAGTAATGTATCCTTCTCTTTATTCCTTCTTAAGGGATCCGAAGCGATTGCATATTGCATTGTAATGATTACTGAAATTATGCACTCATGACTTGAAGGTTTCATCTCTCTCTGTTGCAAATACTGACGGTGACACTCTAAAAAGCAGTCCCAGTCATGTACGTGCGTCAGAAGCAGAGATGCACCATTGAATTCGTCCATATAGAAAAACTGCACCAATCAACATTCACCGGCGCCTGGTGAATGTTTACGAAGCCGATGCAGTTGGTGTCAGCTGAGTTAGGCAATGGGTTCATCGACTTCAGATATCTGCAGGCACAGTGATGTGCACTGGCTTCTGCGACATTAGGGTGCCATCTTCCTTTATATATATAGCTGGATTTCTTGGAATTAGGGACGCCTGTCAACTCTGACCGTGGCGTTGAAACGTTGACCAAGCTGAAGGCCCGGTTTGGACGTGCTAGGCGAGAGAAAAGGGAAACATTCCATTTGCAGTATGATAATGCTAGGCCACACACTAATTTGAAGATCACGGAATGTGTGATGAAGTTCGGCTGGACGTTGCTGTCTCACCCACCGTATAGTCCTGACCTGGCACCGTCAGACTTTCACTTGTTCAGACCTCTGAAGGACGCATTACGTGGGAAGCGTTTCCCCAACAACAACGTTGCTATCGCAGCCGTGAAAAAGCCGTCTCAGCAGCCGCTGACTTTTACGACTGAGGCGTCAAGGCTCTCGTTCATCGCTGACAGCAGCACATTAAGAATGGGGAAGTGATTACATAGAAAAACAAATTCTGGAGCACAAAAGTCGCTCGTTTTAATGGTGCTACTTCCGTCTTCGTAGCTCGTGACTTCACATTTCAATAAACTTCTGGCATAGCCAACGTTTATATTCAAGCAATGAAGATACCTACAGCTTCTCTTAAAATTCGTGCTCTCGTGCAACTAGATATTTACTTTCTTCCCACACAAAAACTTCAGCTGCTCTGCTTTCTCGCACGAATTGCATATACTGGGTGCCTAAAAAATGTTCCATTTTCAATTGGCTGCTGTGTCTCGGTATATAAGATACGTTTCGAACCCATATAGAATTTATTCTTTTGTTTGATGCGTATTGAAACAGCAGCCAGTTGAAAATGTAACTCTTTTTAGACAACCGGTATGATCAACGGAGCATACAATGAAATATTTTTTAGAAAATACCAAAAGTGAGAAAACATGAAAATTTTGTTCGCTGAATAGTTTTTAAAACTGATTTCTTCCTTTGACGAAACAGCTTTTTGCTTGTGCAAAAAAACTTCGACTAATATGAAGTCATGACGTATCTAAGACGGTGACCGAACATATGCGCACACAACAAATGCTCACAGTGACAAAAGCCAACACGACAAAAGCGCACACGACAAAACCGCGCACTGACAAATGCGCACATGGACAAAACCACACATGACAAATGCGCACAAGACAAATGCGCACCTTCTATTATTTCGTTCTACTGTTTCCTAGAGAGCGCTGCCCTGCTAATTGAAAGACTACGAACACGAAGACACAGTGCTCAAACCTTTATAGTATAAAGAGAGAGCAGTCTGTTTCGTCGTCTCTCCGAAGCCTTCCAAATATGCTCAGTTATGGTAGTTGCTAGTGTACCAGGCCGTAAACTATGACGACAAAGAATTTGTGATGATATTTCTCCATTGCTACACTCTCGTTAATATGCAACTGCCAACTTAGAGGAACATAGAGATGAGCTTTCTCGGCCTGAGTTGCGAAACACTTCTTTTCTTTCTGAGACATTATGATGAAAAATTTAAAGTCTTTTGGATTCAATCTTCACTTTAAGTAATAATTTCGACTCGGAATCATGTATACGCCAGGATATCATATGGGTTGAAATTTTTTCGCACAGTGAAAAGCGGTTTAATCCACAAATCAAATCCAGTTGGAAGAATAAATGATGCAAAGACATCATTTGTGGGAAGAGAGTAAGAAAGAGGATGCATGAGAGTGCTAAGGGATGCTGCAGGTATCTTCAGTTCTTTGGTTTCAATGTTGGCAAAATAAGAAACGCATTCAAACATGAGGTAACCGTATACTTTGCCATCATTTGTAACTTGGACTATTTTTTGCCCTTTAGTACATTAGAGTTTGACAAGATGGACTCAGTTTCCAGCCTGATCTAATTTTTGTCTGCCTGTTTTCTTGAGTGGAGACTATGGGCAAAACGAAAACTTTTTTATTTATGAGACGATTTGAATGAAACTTGGTATACATATGTAAAAATCGAAAGAGAAATTGTTTCTGCTCATGCACTTTTTTCTCTTTTCCCTATAAAAAACGAGTTATTCAACCATGTTTTTCTCTTTGTTTGACGCCATAGCTACATAACAGCAGACTCGGCCATTTGATCAGTCGCAACAGCGTAATCCTCTGCTCTGCTCAAGTTGTCACTGTATTTCCTTAGACGTCGCACGGTCGCATAAAAAATATCTTAGAGTCGAGATGTTCAACATTACCGGCTCTGTTTTCCCGCACCGTAAAACTAGCTATGCATCTGGCCCTATTAAGAAAGTCAACCACCACCAGCTAAGTGAACATAATATGGCGTAAAAAAAAAGAAAAGCGGTAGATATGATACTGGTAAACTGATCAAATCTCTAGTTTCCCTTTATTTATTAGTAACACACACACTGGCACATGTAGACACTTGGGTATTAATAAATAGACTAGCTGGAACCTGGAAATTCCTCTGAACAGAAGCAATGTTTTTAAGTGAGATCTCAGACCCGTATCGTTCTAATTTTTTCCTATCAAGTACTGAAGGACCCTGTGGAAATTCTAGAGAACAAAAAAATTGTCCCTCAGTTATGATGACGTATTATGCTTACGAAATTTGAAAAAAATGTTCCAATTCAGGCGGTGAATCTTTTGCCTAAGACCTGCGAGCAGAACCGCTTAAATGAAAACTTGACTACTTCTTCTATTGATCCCTTCCCAGGTCGTATCTTGGCTACCTCCAGGAGACCCTAATATCCTCCCTATCTAATACTGACGAAAGCGTTACGGCCATACTAACTAAATAACTAAGTATGTACTTATCGTAGAAACAAGCAGAGATATAATATACCGTAGATAGTTCTTTATTATACTAGTGGACCGGTGCGTGAAAAAATTCACGCAATAATAAATAAATTTACTTAATATAGGCCAGTGCAGAATCTTATCTTCCTTGACTTACTTTTTATTCATCACAAGAAATTTATGATGACACTTCTTCATTGAGTGTACGTTCACTACAAAAATGTAGAGGAAAACGCTACGACGACCAACTCAAATTATCAAAAGCGATGAGTGCTTTCTTCTGAGCAGTACACTTCAACTCAACTGCAGCACACTCCTTCCCTCCCGTAGATGACATGCAAAAAATTAACTGTATCAGTAAGCGCTGAAACATCACTGAATTTCTTTTCCGCTGCGTATCCAGAATACACAGTGAAAGAGTTTCAGCAGAATAAATTTTCACTCCCGGGAAGTTGGAATAATTAATTACTACGTCTACTACACCGGAAAAAATCAGTTCCTCTCCATTTCGTTGGTTTTCTACTAAATGTGTACGTCGTAAACCAATAATAAACATAATTTCGATGGAGAGAAACAGTAATGGATATCAGACTCCACAGGAAGGACAAGAGAAGCTGGAAAAGCAAGAACTGCATTCAATGTACCCGCGCGTGACAAAAATTCCCGCAATAATCGATATATTTCCCTACTACCTATAGGCGGAATCTTTTTTGTTCTTCATTGATCCTCTGTCGTGCTCTCATCCTTAGGTCTTCATATCGCAAGGTAGTAGTAAAATCCTGAGTAAAACACTCCAATGAACTTGAATGCAACGCCAGTCCGGTTAGCTTATACACAATGTTTGCGCTCCGTAGCAATGATGATACCGTTGATACCGTCTTTCCAACTCAGATATCTGCTTCATTTGAAATTCCGAAAATTTTGGCTTTTGAAGAGAAAACTGCTTCGTCAAATGAGAAAAGCAGTAAACTAGAAGAAATGATTGTCTACTGCCCGTGAAAAATCACCCCCTCCAGAGCGCTTCGTCGACCATCTGCCGAATTTATATGTCGTGATCTGATCACCTAAGAGAAAAAAGTTAGAAAATCTGACTTCAGAAGCTGCATACATAGTGTTTCGATTTCAAGAAGTGTTTCAAGCAAGAAGTGTCTTCAGATAAAGGGTTAAGGACAGCCATCGCCATCTTTTGGCACCTGGTCATCGATTTACAAAATCTGTAACCTGGCTTATTTTTCACCTAATAAGCAAATAAATAAATAAATAAATAAATAAATAATACACGAAGCGTTTTATTGACACAACAAAAAGTATACAGTTTTCTAGAGTTCTACTTGAATGCAAGATTGCAAACTGACTTTACGCCTAACATTTCAATATTTCTTGAAGTGAATACACATTAGTCTACTTAAGGACACGACGAAATATTAGGATGTTTTGAATCATAATCGTAGTTCAAAAGACTGCGGTGCGAATCGGGCTTGAAAGGCTCAAGGATACGCTTATCTAGTAATACGCTTATCTAGTGTCGCTAGTGAATATTCTCATAACTCATCAAGTTTGGAGTGAACTAGAAGGGGTGCAGTGACAGTCCCTTTAGAGTGACGGGTGCAGTGACCGTCCCTTTAGAGTGACGGGTGCAGTGACCGTCACGTTTGAGTGACGGGTGCAGTGACTGTCCCTTTAGAGTAACGCATGTAGTGACCGTCCCTTTAGAGTGACGGGTGCAGTGACAGTCCCTTTAGAGTGACGGGTGCAGTGACCGTCCCTTTAGAGTGTCGGGTGCAGTGACCGTCCCTTTAGAGTGTCGGGTGCAGTGACAGTCCCTTTAGAGTGTCGGGTGCAGTGACCGTCCCTTTAGAGTGTCGGGTG
Organism: Parhyale hawaiensis; assembly: GCA_001587735.2. Taxonomy (NCBI): domain Eukaryota; kingdom Metazoa; phylum Arthropoda; class Malacostraca; order Amphipoda; family Hyalidae; genus Parhyale; species Parhyale hawaiensis. The sequence goes on from LQNS02278100.1 coordinate 10,384,085, forward strand.
CAGTGACCGTCCCTTTAGAGTGACGGGTGCAGTGACCGTCCCTTTAGAGTAACGCATGTAGTGACCGTCCCTTTAGAGTGACGGGTGCAGTGACAGTCCCTTTAGAGTGACGGGTGCAGTGACCGTCCCTTTCGAGTGTCGGGTGCAGTGACCGTCCCTTTCGAGTGACGGGTGCAGTGACCGTCCTTGTAGAGTGACTGGTACAGTGACCGTCCTTTCGAGTGACGGGTGCAGTTACCGTCCCTTTAGAGTGACGGGTGCAGTGACCGTCCCTTTAGAGTGACGGGTGCAGTGACCGTCCATTTAGAGTGACGGGTGCAGTGACCGTCCCTTTAGAGTGACGGGTGCAGTGACCGTCTCCCTAGAGTGACGGGTGCAGTG
>LQNS02278100.1:10385212-10427896 GCA_001587735.2 Parhyale hawaiensis
AGAGTGACGGGTGCAGTGACCATCTCCCTAGAGTGACGGGTGCAGTGACCGTCTCCCTAGAGTGACGGGTGCAGTGACCGTCTCCCTAGAGTGACGGGTGCAGTGACCGTCCCTTTAGAGTGCACGGCATCTTGTACGATAAGTAAGGAGGGCAGGTTTCTGAGCTATGAAGAAGGTTCGTATCTTATCAAAGCAGGCAGGTGCCGCTAGAAAATGCATCATCCAAGAATTAAATTTTGTTATTTCATGAAAACCTTTAAAATGTTGAAAAGTTGCACTGCATTATAATCATATTGACACCCATAGTTATGTGGGTTTATATGCATATTTTAGCAATAGGGATGAAAGAACTACTAGTACCTTATATAATTTAATTCAGGTTTGTCATAGCCTATACTTTGCCTCACCTGGAGACACGAATGTGGATCTAGCGGTATATACCTCGGTCAGTGGGGGTCTCGTGCGGGGTGGAATTTACCCCAGAACGGCAACACCCAACATCTTACCGTCCGGTAAAGGGTTAATTAAAAAAAACTGAAAGCATCATTAATTGTTCTCTACATTAGCACCAGTGCCTAACCAACAGCTGTCCGGAATCGGATTGGGCCAGATGCACCCCACGCTATCGCTCCCTCAACTGATAAGAGGTCTTTCATCGCGTACGTCGTTGAGATCGAGTACTTTCCATGGGTATCTTCCGCTGTGTTTCGTGACCACATGCAAGCTGAGCGTCCGCTCATAAGATGCGCGTGCCATTGAACACTGTAACCCCGGCATTTATTGAAGGATGAGAGCCGTAAAAAATGATGAGTAAAGCAATTCTAAATTCAGTCACTAATCAAAACGAGAGCACGCTGAGAGCGCATACCTCCGCCAAGTAGAGGAAACGTTAACGAAAATTTCCAATTGATTCTGAAACTAGGATTTCCTCTTTATCGGCATGAAAATAAGGTCATTTGTACTTTTTGACAGTAATTAAATGTACTGCAATTTTATTGAAGATTTGTCCGTAAGTGCATGAGTTATGTTCTGAAAAACGTTTTGACAAACATTAGTCAAACGCACCAACCGATCATGACGAAACTTTGGTCATCTGTATCTTTTAACATTTCCAGCAATATTTTATACTTTTTTTTTAAAGACGTGTGTAAAATTTTGTGAGTTAATTTGCAAACGACGGATCGTCACAAAAAATTGGCCATTTACTCTTCGTGATTTGCCTTACAAGTCATGTAAATTTCATAAAAATCCGTTCAAAATTTTTTAACTTATAACATTCAGAAAAAAGAGGCAGATAAACAAAGAAACAAACGGATAAACTGATCTTCACCAAAAGTTAATCATCTGTGCCTCCTAACATACCTAACAATCCCTGTAATTTTCGTAGAGATCCATTTATGACTTTTTCAGTTATCTTGGTGACAGCCAGACAAACATCAAGACAGACAGACAGACAAAGATACAGACAAACTCGACGAAACATAACTTTCGTGACGGAGGTAATATAGATTTTATAGGACATTGTAGGATGTTGTGTGACTGATAGTACGTGTGCAGAACTGTCGAGTTAAATTATAATTTTCGGTACGGAGATCACCGAACTATATGCGTTGATTGCATCGATAGTGCGTCGCAAGTATAAAATATATGGGAAGCGCTGGTCTAGTGTGATTATGCGATAAAAAAAGAACTGTTATAGAGAGGTAGCTGAGCCTGAGTAAGACAGCGCAATAATATTGGCCCAATCACCACACGGCTACTTGGTTATACTCAGTTCTTCAATTTTTAATTGCAGTTTCCTTCACCTCTATTACTAGAACTACACCCTGAGAAGGTAGACATTCACCAAGTCGCGTTATACGATAAGAAAGAATGATCGAAAGACAGACAAAGATACAAACAGACTGGCGGTTGATAAAAGTTTCGTGAAGATTTGTTTATAACGTTTTCAGTTATGTTTCTGAAACACTGACTTTCCTTTTCCAGTACTGTTGATGGGCACCCGGGGTCATTATGTATGAATGATATTATGCCTTGTGTTTACATCACAGTTAAAAACTGCATTGATCATGACACTATACATAGAGGCTGTGCCGGTTGGTTAGACAAAAAGAAAGAAAAGAAAAATAAAGAATCAAAAACAGGTGCAATTGATGCACCTGAAGAGGCAAAATTTAGAAAAACAATAGCGGTCTGCGTGTTAGTATGCAACCGCGTCTCTCTTCGCATGCGTAACAAAACTAAAAAGCTTTTTTCACTTAGTTTTTGCGGAAATATGTTTTTCTGTCTTCATTCAATGGCACCCCAAACTACGCCATGAAACACCTAAGTTCATCTAAATTTTCCTCAGTGTAATGTAGGGAGAAGACTCACGGTTGACCTCTAGATCTAAATTTGCACCAGCCGATAAGCTCATTAGCTTTAACTTGTTCGGAATTTTAGACTGGAGCGCTAACTTCGCTCCTATGGGTTGGTTTGCTGGTGTTACTCGCAACCTGACAGCGGTTGAGACTGCTGAAAGTTCCATTTTGTCGACCACGCAGGATTGAGTTTCTGCCGTCTCATGCGTAGTCGGTTTAGATTTAACTGATGAAACTCGATCCAAATGGCGAAAACAATGGCCACGACTGAAAAACCGGAGTAGTCGTAAAGTTAATAATCTAGTTTAAGTAGCCTTAGCCACGATAATCTGCGATGTTTAAATAATTCAACTTTGAATTGCCCTTTTTAACTGCTCTTTATTTACATATACCTGTGTATGCAGGCGTACACAAACTACAGGCATGTACGGCCCTCGAGGAAAGCTATGCACCTTACACTGCTGAACTCACGCCGAACCTCCTCCGATTCCTTTACGTCAGCTGTGACTTCAGCTTTGATTTCAAGCAACATTACGCAAGAGCATTTGAGAAGTATTTGATACTGTGCTGGTCCTATTGGTGACTAGCTGTAGCCTGTTAGTGGTGGCTCGCATTTTATTGATGAGTGTTGTTATATTGTGCCAAAACATGTATAGTGAGTCGCCCTCGTGGATGCAGAAAATTGGGCTGTCGGGCAGCTCTGCTTGCTGTCCTTGCAAGTTTTTTTGCAACAGTTCACGGGAGACGGTATTTTCTATTAATAGCATGCCCTGTGGTCAAAATGGGTTAGAGGAAAATATGCAAAGAGAGAGATAGGACATCTAACTTCATGCAAGCATAACACTGGATTTTAATCTCTCCACCAAGAAGTTTCACAAAAGGTTTGACCAGAAAAAAAAAAAATTACACTCTCTGGGTCCTGGGTTTTTCTGTTAAAATGCGGCAGCAACAACCTCTCATGAAGTACAAGGTTTTATATAGGTATTTAGTGAAGCATTCTTACAGGTAGGTGAAGAGCGAGATTCCTACAAGGAAACGAAAGAACAGAATACCATAGCGTAACAGTTACCTTGCAAGTCTTCGGTAAAGGAAATCTTTATTTGTTACGGCGTATTGAAATCGATGATCAAATATTAGAGGCCGGCGACCCCTCTAGATATAATACGTTATCAAATTAACGGAAATAATTATTAATGCAAATAAAAAATATTGAAAATGACAAAGGAATAAATGAATAAAGAATCAAACTTTTTAACCTACTGCATCAGAGCCCTACTGTGGATACTAAATGAAACACATAGTAAGCAATGCAATAATCTAGTGTGATCGAGTGAGACAGAATGAAAAGCGAAAGAAAAGATAAACGAGAATACGTTTCATTGAAATTCGTAGGACATCCTAAAACGCTCGTTTATTTCGCTTGGCAACACAAAGACAGAATATGTGAGGGATTAAAACGCAAAATTAAATTTCAACTTGCTCATGATAATTTGAACGCAGTTACACTCTCGTAAAACACTTGATATTTGGCAAATGATGTCCGTAGTTAGAGGTTTTTATCGCGATATTTAAGTCGTGAATATAAAATACAACGGTGCCTGTATTTATAATTATTGTCTTGAGATGGCAATACGAAATATATTGAAGGATCCGAAGAGAAGCACAAGTGGAAATTTAGTTACCCACGCCGCACGTTTCGCTGTTCATCCCATCAGTAGGGAGGTTCAAAGTTGGTAAAATTTAATGCGCTACGATTTTGCGATAGTTATCGCAGGTTACCATAAGAAGGTGTAACTATGATACCGAGTTTCCAAAAGATGTAAATTTTATTTTCAATCTGGCAAACGTTTCTTCAATTTCGCAATGCTGTCCGCCGAGTCGACGCCAATGACTGCATGAAATGCATAGCTACTGTCTCCGAACTGTGCTTTGTATGTTCCAGTACTTCTTCAAAATTCAGGAGAATTGAATGATCTCGTCTGCAGTGTGCGCTTCTAGCCTCTATTTTGGATTGTTGTGTAACGTGTTTACGCTAATTGTAAGATTTATAGCTATTGGTTATGAAGTCCACCATACTGATGTGCCAACCTTAACGTGCGCTTTGGAAGAACGTAGGTACACTTCCTTGCCCTGGTGCATCTGTGTGTCTGCATTTCGTGCAATAATTTGCGTCGACTCAGCGGAAAGCATTTCCAAATTGGAGAAATGTTTGCTAGATTGAAAATGATATATCTTTTGGAAACTCTGTATCATAGTTACAGTTTCCTATGGTAACCTGCGAAAATTTTCACACATACGTAACGAGCGTTTCGCTGTTCCTCAGCTTATCAGGCTCAAAGTTTATCAAGTTTATATTTAACCAACTTTGAGCCTCCCAAACAAAATTTCTACTTATATTTTTCTTCGGATTCTTCAATTTATATTTATACAAATTTATATTTTATATCATGGGGGATTGAGAGGTTCTGGTCAGAAAAAAACACAAGTCACGATCAGTTTAAAACAATACAAAGCTATAGAGCTGGAGAACATTACCCACGGCTTGACCGAAATTTCAAAAACTTGCGGTTGTACACACAGGCTTGCTGATCACAAAAGATTTTTTTACTGTGCAGTATGCAGATGGCACTCATTAATTTGGAAATAATCGATATTATAACTCTGCTTGAGGCTCCATCTGTCCGCGTGTACGTCCGTCCATGTATCTGTACATTACGCTCTTGAATGTTAGATAGCGAAAGCTTCAACTTTGCAAGAACCTCTGATTTTCGCTAGAAGGAAGTTCAACCATATCTTTCTTCTTTTCGCTCGCTCTTGAAGAAATTTTCAGTCAGTTGTGAAGCAAAGACATGCAGTTCATTTAAACGCGTCATACGTACCGTACCGATTCTCATATCTTGTAACATTCACGTTGCTAGGTCGCATTACGACTCAAATATGGGGATATTCGTAGCTATGATACGTTGCAAACCGAGCTGTTCTGAACTGCTTCATTCGAAACTGCATTTTTTAAGTGAAAAGAAAGACAACACCTTGTCAGTCCTTGTTGTTGTCGTACGACCACATCTCACTTTGCGGAGCGGTATGGTCCCGGCAGGGAGTGTGTAGCCGATTTTTAAGCTTGAAGAGGGACACTCGGCTGACATTCAGTTTGACAGCTACGCTGTTCACGGGTACTCCCTGCTCGACTTAGGTCCGGGCCCGAGTCTCTTCTTCAGTGGTAAGCTTCTTTCGACCCATTATTGTGATGCCGTGGTGGTTTTGGTATGGTGCCAAAATAAGTGAAAATGTAGAAAAGTAGAGGCCCGATGAGCAGTGTAACGTACGTGCACTCTGCTCGAGCTCTGATAGATCACAAACTTTGTAGCGGGGATTTGAGTGTGACGCGAGGGGTGGAGCAACACACGTCATTCTACCTTCCTCGCGCCTCAGATATGGCGGGGAATACGAAAATGAAATTATTGGCGACTAATACGATAACTTTATTTTTGCGGCACAGGGGTAAACTTTGTTTTTGCAGCCACTGTATATACCCAGACTATCAATAAGTTATACATTATACGATATTCGTAACATATTGTATGTAACATTAGTCAATTTGCTTTTAACAACATCATTATCGAGAAGTCCTCGGTTTCGGCCAATGGACCGCGTCACTAGCTTACAAAGGTTATCGTGAAAATCACAATCGCTGTTTTGGAAAATTGTCAAATGCCCGCCTTCGGGTGCGAATTGGAATTTTGACGGTAACATCCAGCGTTGGTTTTCATCAGGAACCCCTGGCAGAGTTTTGGCTTGCCGTACAATCTGCAGTGCGTATTAGCTGCTGGGTTAGCCAAAACTCTGTTGGGGGAAGACTGGGGAAGCAAGAGGGATTCTTTAACCCTGCACGGGTCCTCGTACTCCGTGAACGATGTTTCAAGTACAAGTGTAATGCAAGTCTTACGAGAATATGACGCTTTATTTGCTCTTGAAGAGATTACTTTGGTCTTTAAAAAATTAAGCGTGTTCTAGATGTACATTTAACCCAACCGATACCTTAGCCAGTAGATCTCAAGTAACCAGCGTACAATCTTCATTCTTAAACTATAAGGCGTAGCTTCCTTCACTTCAAATCTTGACAGCGTTTTAAACAACCAACTCAATAGCTGAGTCTGGTTTTGTTTACTTTTTGAAGTTCTTATCAAGATTAGTTATTGAGAGAAAATAAAAATGATTTTGCACATACATACAGAAATGCAACTCCTACAACTTGCATTGTCAGAGTGGTTACAAGAGCGTCGTCTATCTCGTAGTCTCGACGTCAGATGTTCGCTTCCCAACAAGAGCTCAAAAGTCTTGATGTTTGGGACTTTTTAGCCAGCGTTTTCCTAAGTCAAAGTACACTGCTACGGCCCTGACCTAACCAGTAGGTAATAGGCGGTCGGAGGTCGCAGTTTAACATGAGCCTTACAATTTTCGAAACCAATGCCCTGACAACCTGTGATCGACTGCAGCCGTGCATTCATTCTTCTGGTCTCTATAGCAGGCAGGAAGAACCAGTGCAATTGGATTTCCTATATAGTTCAAACGTGAGGTCGAGTCAACTTTACATATAGCAGTGTAGAGTTTCCAAGCGAAAGAGTTCTAGCGAGAGTTAAACCTCGCTACTGTACTGATTGTAAGCAAGGAAATACTCTCCTTTGTTATTAGCATAAGTGCACAAAAGGGAACATTTTATAGAACGAAGCGTTGAACGGATGCTCGTACTTGAGCCTTCAATTTACCCGAGCTGTTAATGATAGACCCAATATAATAATACCGGTAATGTACTCGTTTCTCCTTCCACCGCTGAAGTGAGTGCGTTCGCTTAAACTCCATATCTATGATCCGGGTCAACACCCGGACACAATAGAGGATGGGTAAAACTATTCCTCACAGGTCCCGATCTGGTACAGATGATGTACTTCGAGCTAGGCTTGACCGTCTATTGCTGGGTAATTGAGAATAAGAGACCAGTACACTAATTCCTCCAGCATGCCCGGCTGTCAAAAGTGATACAAGTAACTTTTGACTTTTACGAGAGATGCGGGCCGAATGAAATCGTATACTCGAGATCTATTATCTGCATTCAGCGATAAAACTTATACCGTATGTTTATTTACCGACCTTAAAAAGGCATTCGACACGGTCGACCATGACATTCTCCTGCGTAAATTAACTCATTATGGAATACGAGGCAACATTTGTAAACTAATTAGAAGCTATCTTTCGAATAGAAAACAATACGTGTGTGTCGATGGCTGCAAATCGAGTCAGGGCAATATTGATATTGGGGTCCCCCAGGGCTCTGTTCTCTGTCCTTTGCTTTTTAATCTTTTCATAAATTACATGACTACTCTACTACCAGGGGCAAGATCAATCTTGTTAGCAGACAATGCAGTTTTTTACTAAAATGATTCTTCTTTTGATCTCGTTATCGAACGACTAAATGCTCTCATCGTCCACTTATTAACATGGATAGGTCTTAATAGGTTAACTCCCAACGCCTGTAAGACAAAATTAATGTTATTCACCTCTCGCCCTTCTCCTGATTTACCCGATATTTTCTTTGCTGATTGCAAACTAGAGTGGGTAACGACGATTAAATATCTAGGCATATCTGTTGATTCAATGCTGGATTTTTCTAATCACATTTGCGATGTCTGTAACAAGGTTGCTAAGGCAGTTGATAGGTACCTGGCTCGGCAATCAACGGTGATGCTATACTATGTATTAATTTACCCTCACCACATTAACGGTGTTATTGTGTGGGGAGGTTCATCTACTAACGCACTAAGACCCCTTAGCATCGCAGTTAATGATGTACTTAGAGTAATCTTAAATGTAAAGAGAGACCCTAATAATGTGCCACTAGGGCCTGCCAATTCCATGTATGTAGAACTGCAACTCCTGAAACTGCCAAAAGTCCACGCCTATTATGAATTGAAGTTTATGAGAGGAGCAATATACAATGATGCGGAATCGTTTGAACGACACTACAGATCACTAGTGTCTGTCCACGGCTATCATACTCGTGAGTATCGGTCTATATTACATATCACTAGGTTGGAGGTTCAAAAACGCTCCACCATTTATCAGAGCGTAAAACGATATAATGAGCTGCCAGACTACTTCAAAGATCCAATGACGGATTATACATTTAAATATAGATATAAAACATTTGCGCAGGTACAGTACTAAGGGCGGATGTAACCTGTAGGTACGAGTGTAGGATTCGAAGCGGTTGCGATTTTGTTTTCTCTTGTTTATGACACTGTGCCCATTACTTCTTTAGTTCTCATGTTGAATTAATACTAGCCATAAGATGGCCTTGTAGGACATAGTAAGGTGTTGTACTGAACACTTATTACCCGTTACATGCGAGATGTTAGCGTCTGTTTCAGGGCGATTAGGCAATCCCTCTTTATATTTGTTGTCCGGTAAGATGCCGGTAAGATGCAAGTGGTAGATAGTTCATTGCGATGCGGATACATTGGCTGTAGGTCAGGCATAATGTGATACTCGTGGATGAAGTTTCTACAAGAACTGTATACTAGATCGTATATATAGATATAAGTTTTAGATCTCCTGAAAGCTTTATAAGCGAACATGCAGTGGCTAATATCTGTTACGCAATTTACTGTTTATTTTTACATGCATACCGATGTGTAGTGCCTTTAACTTCCAATTGACTTTTTTACTTTGCACTAGATCAAAATGGATCTTAAACTTGTCATTTAATTAATAGTAGGATGGTTGTATTCTTAGTTGTCATGTACAATGATTTATAATTGTGTCACATAAGTTCTTCAATTTTTAGTGGATACGTTCTCTACTTTGGATGAATAGTTTCCATTGTATTTTATATTGCATTGTTTTAAAGTGGGAAAAAATAAAGGTGTAAGGGTGTAAAGGCTCTCGTGGGCCTTCCGGCTTTAGTGGATCGGCCTCAAGTGACCGCCGGAGGAATGTGATGCCTCTGCGGACGGATCCGTTATCACTCGTGGGCCGTCCGGCTTGTGCTAAGCGGCCGTAGCGGCTAGTTGCTTGGGCTTTCGTATAGGGATCGCTCCTTATGAGCCAGATTATGGAGGGCCCTAGAAAAACCGATAGTGCTGCCAGCGCCGTAGTGGTCCCACTTTAACGGAGGGGTCCTAGGAAGACCTGGGAGTGCTGTCTACGCCCTCTGTCTACCCCGTATTCAGTCAATTAAGGCTCCCAAGTACGTGTTGCTGGTGGTGTGCCAGACTGCGACAGCGGTTTTCCCGACGAGTTACCTTCTCAGACGGGACTCGTCCTTTAGGAAGTATTTTGGTTTGTAGGATAAACAAAACTCCTTGCCTGACTTTTTTTTAATAATTTTTTGTTGTTCTTTTCTCCTTCAGGAGTCTCCATGGTTCAGAACTCATGGCAATAGCTCATAGAGGGCCGGAGCGTAAGTCCCGGCAGCTCTCTGGGAATGGACCTGTTGGTCCGTCTACTGCCAGCTATCTATTCTGTTCTAAGCGAACAAGTTTACAGTTTTTACATTTTTTATACAGTAGTTTGTTCGCAGAGATACAGATATGAATTTCTCAAATCACTTATTAACAGAGTACATATCTACAGTTATCTAGCTATAGTGAAACCAGCGTAACGAGTCCGAAGGGCGTTACTAAGAACGCAAGGCAACTTTCCCGTATCTCACTTACGCGCGTGGTGTAACTTGTCTCAGTCGATAAAATTATATTTATATTCGAATACTCAAAGTGCATTAATTAATAGATAAGATTTGGCACTGCTGCACTCAATTCAGCTCGGCCTCTAAAGGACTGCTTATGCTGGTTTGACTATGGCATACAAAGAGCAACGCATTGTAAGAAATAGAAGCGGAAAAGGCCAATTGAAGGGGTAACTCAACCACGCTCTAAACGCGGCCTCGGCAAAGACCCTCTGCGCCGCACAAGTCTCAGAGTGGAAGACAGCCTTTTGAAGGGTAACTAAGCCATTTTGGCGAGCGTTGACCAGACATGGCTTATTTGCAGTCCCGCGGCCTATTGCATTTTGATTTCAAAATTTCAACCTTAGGCAAGTTGGCTTCAGAGAAAAGTTTCCGGAAATTTAGATTCTCACACTATATTTTACTTGGAAGACACAAAATACACAGGTATCAATACTTGTACACTCGGCAGTAAAAAATGAATGCTAAGAATTCCGATGATACTTCTTTATTGATTAATTATTCTTGAGATACTGATTTGGTTATGAAGGATTCGCTCAGTGTCTTAGCTAGGGTTATTGGCGCCCGGGGACAAAGCCAATTTGAATGCTTTCCCCCCCCCCCCCTATTGTCAGAACGCAGCCTTACGATATATGTTCCATACGCCTCAGTGTATCGTAATATTGATTTAGATTACCAACAAGTGCGTTCGACTTGCGCAACTTCGGTTTTAATTTCAGTTTAGTGAACGTGTATCCTGTAAATAAAGTTTAATTTGTTTATATCAAGTTGTAGCTACCCAATCAAACGCACTTTAGGCGCCTAGGCTGCAATAAGTGTATGGCATACAACGAAGGTTATGAACTGTGTAGTGAATGATTAAGATGTAAGTACGTGGCAGCACGAAAATTCTTGTGTACAACGAAAAGTTAAAATACGCATGACGATGATACTAATAACGGACAATAGTGCATCCTAAAACTAACATAAGCAAAATCCTATCAAACACTTTATAGAGGACTTTCGATCTACTTTACCAGCACTTGGACCCTGAAATAACTCTATTTTATTCACGTATATTTCAAAATTTCTACTTTTCCATGGTGTCCAAGTCACTCTGATCTTAAAGCAGGAATTATTATTTTTTGTTTAGAATGTATTAAATCTGATGAAATCAAAGCTTTTCAAGATTTTTAATCTAACTCAGTGCGGCCGGAAAAATTGCCTGCTGTCCCTTCCTACCAAGAAACTCACATGCACTGGTTCGTACTGCTAATAAATGCTTGCTAGATCTAAGGAAGTTTAATACTGCTGTCGACTCGATTTCCGAGGCTAGCTGTTGCGCAAATGACAGAAGGCCTCCGTCACAACTGCGACTTGGATCGTCCCCAGTGCTGACTTGGTCATCGCCCCTGTAATAGAGTGTCAGAAGCGCTCATGCCACAATCCCACAAATAATAAAAGAATTCACTTCTCTGCAGTAAAGAACCGAGCACCCAGCGCAGTTTACCCCAAAGGAGCCAAGGTATATGTGGGGTTGCACAACGAAATATGTAGATGCCACGTTTTATGTACCTTTGGTTTCAAAGCGGCCTCTTGCCTCGCAGGGGACGCAACGCAGTCATCCATAAACTCCCTTTATTTATTCGGCCATAAACAGCCAAACGAGTGGGAGACTTGTCAGAACGTTGTCGATTCGTGTTTGAATTAACAGCCGCAAAAAAAAATAAAAATAAAATAAAATGCACTTGTCCTTGGAACACCACTTTCAAAAAGTTCCCCTCCCTGCACCCCGGAAAAGCAAGTGCACCCGGCGTGCTAGTAAAAGGAGCTCACTTTGGGGAAAAAGGTCCAGCTTTGCTTATTCCATTAGGTGATCGCGAGCGTTTTTAACATGTCGTTAGTCTTTTGTTATATCCAGCCTCAGTTTAGCGCCCCTAAAACGCTGCGTCCGGGACTTACCTATATGCCACTTTGCCTCAGCTACTCCACTGGATGCATTGGAACCGCCAGCTGTATTGGTTAAACGTGCATTGTGATCGTATCGATATCAATTCTACTGAGAAGACCTAACCTCTCTTGAAGAAGTTTTTTCCTTTCAGTGTCATGAAACGAAAAATTCCTCTTCAACAGGCAGTCCAGCATCACTCAAAACATGAACTGCTTCCGCTTATCACTGGTACACGTGATAAATTGCTGCAATCGAAAATATTTTGATTGAATGAGGAGCTGGATCATCGAAAGAAGAAATTTAAGAGGAGCAAAAAATAATTATATGATAGCAAGGAAAGCCCCGTTTCCTTCGTTCTTCTTCGTGATTTTTCCTTCTTCTGAAGAATATCTTTGCCGTTTTGGACCGTTGATTTTTTACTCAATTTGCGCATTGCAATTCAGAGCAAATAAACTTCCGACGAGTGACGCAAGTAAAACTCGAAATTTCCGACAGTGCTAAGAGATGCTTCAGTTAGATGATTATGTCGTGGATCTCAAACTTGGTAAAGCAAGCAGCGCATTTAAATTTGAGGCTTTTTTAGTTTGATCACCATCTGCAACTTGGTTTAAATTTTGTTTAATGGAACTCGATAGATCCTGACAGGATCGTCACCCTCTCCAACCTACTTAATTGTCGCCTATCTGTAATCAACAGAGCTTGACACAAAATATACGTTTGCATAAAATATAAAGAATCTAAATATTATTGGACTCAACTATTCAATTTTGAAACACGCATATTGGTCGTTATTTAATTGCTTTAAAATTGAAATAGAAAAAATATAATTAATATATAGATATATAAACAGTGCTCTTTATTGTAATATTTTGACCAGTGAAATTTGCTGATATTCCACAAATAAAGATGTATTTTATTAGGCTATCAGAAGTGCCGTTAAAAGGGTTTTGCTTGTCTATACAGAACTCCAATGCGTCATAATATACAGGGCGTCCGGAAAAAAAATACATTACCGGCAAGACCAGTAAAGACATGTCGTAGCATGGATACAATATACTTTGACGCTCTTTCATTAATACCATTTTACTGCGGGTAAAGTTTTTTCCGGACACCCTATATTTGTAGTACGATGTGTCGTCCTTATACACCCTTTACATACTTTTACAGCCCTGTCTACTGTATAGATCGCATGGTTTTCTAGGTATCGTTCAGCCATATTGATTTTTTTTTCATCTGATTTTGAAACCAAGATGGTTTATATACGGGGGTGTCCAGAGTTATTTACCCATACAATTTTGTGTTTATTCTACAAATACTTCACATAGGAAGACAAAATTTAGCAACGCGGCTTAAGGGTATACTGTCAATTTATTAAAGAAATAGGAATTCAAACTGATATCTTTTTGGCTTGACCACCAGCCCTAAGTGACTTGTACTGTGTAGCTTGAACGCCCCACTACTTTGCCATCCAAAGCAGACCATGAAGCAAAAAGCTGAATTTGCCGACATTACTTTCGAACATGGACAAGGTAGAAAGTTCATTTGGTCGATGACTGACTGGACTACAAAGAAGCCCCATGTCTATGCTTCTGCACCTTCTAAATTGATCTTTTCAACTCTGCTGGATCAAGTTGAATTATGGACCGGAGTACCATCTTGAGTGAAGATGAAACGGTGGGAAAAAACTTTCTGAGATAAATTGTAAAACTTTTTCTGTCAATGGTTTGATGTTAGCTTGATACCTTCCTCAGAGATGAGTGAGGACTTGGGGTCCCTCAGAAGCAATATCGGCTCAGGCCATGATTCTTCTTGCTTCCATTCGGGGAGAATGGGTACGACTAGCTTCAAGCATATTGTCTGGATGACGTGCATATGCAGAGTCTTATTCTACGTGCTCAAGGTAATATGCAGTTATGTTAATGACAAATTGCATTCCAAGCTGAGATAGTGGCAAACTCTAAGCGACAACTTTCTAAATTTAATAAATTACCTTGACACACTCGAAATGCCACCGATATGAGTCATAGAATAAAAGATTAACTGGATTGTCATTTATGAAGAATACCAGATAGACCAGTGGTCAGCGGTTGCGTGCACTGTGGAGATAATTTGCTGCTGCATTGCATGATTCTCTCTTTGGTCGTAACTGCGACCCAACAGATGGAACGAACCCTGCATCGTGACTCCACCCACGGGAGGTGACGTGCAAAACGTTACCTTATCTATGTCCGAAAATATTCAAGGTACTCAAGGTATGTATTCAATTTGGGTAATTGCTGTAATATACTGAGTCCTCCGTCCTCAATTTTGAGATAATGATAAAAGTGTTCATTTCCAAGCTATCAGTTTTTACTTTAGTTTGAACCTTATCATGTCTATGCACTTCAGAAGTAAGAGTATTTTAAAAGCCGAGCAAGGCAATGTTATCGAAAAATTTAAAAATTTAAATTGGCTGTAAAATTAGGATTTCTTATTTATCGTGGCCAATATTTGGTCATTAGTGCCTCTTGACCGTAATAACAGCTGTTGTAATTTTCTTGATGATTCGTCTTTCATTTTTGAATTACGTTCTGAAAAAACATTAGTCAAACACGCAAACGTACGAACTAATTATCACCAACGTTTGGTCATAGGTGCCTTCTAAGATTTCCAACAATTTTTTACAAACTTTAGGCAGATCAGATCCATTGATAAAAGTTTGATTCATACTTCTGACAAACTGTTTGGTTTGACCAACAATAGTCAAACGCACACGGATCATCACAAAAATTCGGTCATCTGTGTCTTTTAACGTATTGAACAATTCCTACAAATTTCATAAAGACCGGTTCATAGCTTTCTGACCTATAATACTGTCAAACATGAAGACAGACAAACAAACAAACGGAGGAACAGATAAAAAAATTGATCATTTGTTTCCAGTAATAATCCAAATAATTGCTGAAAATTCCTAAAACATCGGTCTATACCTACCTTTTTGAGTTATGTTACCGAGAAAAAAGAGGCAGACAAACAAATAAACGATTAAAGAGATCTTCACTAAAAGTTAATCGTCTGTAAATTACTGCGAACATGCTTAACAATCCCTTTAAATTTCGTAAGTTACTTGGTGAGGGACAAGTAGGCGGACAGACAAGCTCTACAAAAAGCATAACCTACTTCGCTGAGGTAACAATGGTGATTGGTAGAAACACACTCGCATCTCTTTATAAAAGAGGAGAGAGCAGAGTTTTTCAAAGGAAAATTTACAGCTACACAAAATCTGATGTAGAACCCGAATTAAAAGGTTATATGTATAGTAAGGCTAATGAATAAAGTCATGGACATTCAAGAGAAGTACAAATTTAAAACTGTAGAAACCTGAATTTACTACTACACAAAAGAGGCACAACTGCACGTTAGAACAAACCCTGGGAGAGAAAAATCCGCACATTGTAACAAAGCTGCATAAATGTGGTCAAACAGCTTTGAAAGTCTTGAAAAAGTTTAAGGACATAAGTAAAACATGCAATCGTTCTGGTAATGGAAGAAAACAGTCCGTTCGAACTCAGTGTCTCATCAAAGCCATGCAAGAAAAATAAAGAAGAAATTTGCGCTTATCTGATAGAAAATTAGCCACAAACGCAGGAGTTTGTCAGATTTTACTGAGTCGACTCCTAGAAGATCTCAAGGTATATCAGTACAAAATGCAGAAAAGACGCCAACTTCCGACAACCGATCAACATATACGAAATTTGACACAAGCCGACCCACCCCAACCTCTTGGAAGATAGCATGCTGCTCAACTATGCTTTCTCGGTTGAAAATAAGTTTGACAATTGTCAAATTTTCAATCACGCAAACGCACAAACAGTCGCGAAAATGGGCCTACCTTGAAGTTCGGTTCGCTAAAATGAGTATCTCCAGCGGGCATATATCTATATTGTCTAGAGCAGATAATGTCAACTTTTATCTTTAAAGTGCATTAATTCTTTCATTTTCAGTTTGCTTCATCAGTCTAGAGATGCACATCCTCTGAATTCAATTCTTCTCTGTAACTTTTAATACTGAGGGAGCTCTGCATCCACAATTTTTTTTCTTTCTGTGCCACATGTTTCCATTGATCGCCCTGCCGTTCACTGTCCTATCCTTTAATATCATTGTCGTTCATTTTACTTCAGCTTATCTTTTTCATAGCTTACGATATTGACAACACAGAACAGAGTTCATGGTTGCAGTACGGTGAAGCAAATGTGGTCCTGTATACAGGGGACAGTCTGAGGCTCTACTCGCGTGTCCTTCCCCCTCGCCCCCCTCAGGGTTCTCAGCATTTCAGACTCTTGCGGCCGTTATGGTATTCTGGGGGCTGTGAGCTTCCGCGAGGACTCTAATTTCCATTTTTCCTGGTCACTGAATATTTATCTCCATGGAAGTACTAGAAATCCGTAGGCTAGATAACTGTGGTATCTAAATATGTTTGTGGTGAGTTCGGAAGAGTGAGCTTCATACTTTGTCGTGATGGCCGACTACTCGTAGCTCAGAACCGGGTGGATCTGCTTCCGAGCGGGGACACGATTAGGAGAGAAGAAAATTGGGGTTTCGTTTCATTTATCGTTCATGACGGCGCTGGTCACTAGTATATAAGTAAATGCACATTGGTCCTCATTCTGGTGACGTCATTAAGGGAGGCCAGCGTACCAAACAAACCATGTGCGGCAGTAGCCTCATTGCACTTCCGGAGGTTTCCTGTCACGAAGATGTCGCTACCAATTTGCAGTAAGTGGAAGGGTCCGCTAAGTCAATACTCCATCTCTATGAGCAAGGAACGCAACGTGAGCTAGAACTGCTAAATCATTGTTCAGTACTAGAGGAACAGCTGCGTCTAGGTTTCAATTTACGTATGAACTACTGCATGCTATCTTCGGTGGATGTTTTTGTTAGAAACTTTGATGACTTTTCTTCCCACAAATTACAATATAATTAACATACATACAGTTCATTAATGTTGATTACCTCTAAAAAATATTGGTTCCTACCTCAACTAGATCATACTAGTGACGATTAGTTACTACTAGTTATGATGAGTTACAGTTAGATATCACTACCTAGTTGAAACTAGCTACCATTAATTTTTTATAGTTTTCATTAGTTGTTAGAACTGGTTACCTCTAGTTAAGATTAAGTACCGCTAGTTATAACTATTTACAACTAGTTACCATTAGTTACACTCAGTTATTTTTCATTATAACTACTTGCCACTCGTTCAGCGAGATGTCACAAGTCAACGCGTTTAAAACTTGTCTTGACAAACATCGTGATAGACACCCTCTTCAGCTACGAACACCTCCTCCAGGAGTCACAAACTCTTAACGGCCAAAGCTTAGGAGGCCACTTTAAGCAAAATCATCGAACGCCTTTTGAGAAAGGGCATCACTGATTACCTGAGGATGCAGCAACTCATAATTTTTTCTATGGAGTCAGGTCGGTTGACCGAGGTGTAAAAAAGGATAAATCTCTAGAGTTAGCTGGCTATCAAGAATGACGGCTTTGAAAGTCGCCCCTCCCCCCACCGCGGGTGACGGTTTTACGCCACGAAGCGTTCTAGTTATCACCTGCAAACGAAGTGAGAGAGGTGATAACGTTTTCGTTGAAGGTTGATTTTGGTATACATACGTATATATTTATTTGTCTGTCCACCCAAAAAGAGGAAGGAGTTCACCAATATTCATAATTTTTCTAGGGCGTCAGGTGGGTTACCTAGATGTGAAAATACCAAAAGTCTGGAGTAAACTGGTCATAAAAAATGACAGCGTTGAAATCTGGTCCCATGGCAGGTAATGGTCTTACTGCGTTGTAGGTATAAACAACAGTTGTCTAAAAAGCAATCAGTTTATCAAGCTAGTCTATAATATTTTTCTGCTGGTGATCTATCCATCCACACGTCTATATGGACGTTTCTTTTTCACTAGGTATTAAAACTAATGGTAAACAGGAGCATCACTTATACGATTTGACACAACAGCTGACGATTTTAAGCTGATTGTTTTCACACCTAATCTGTCATGAGGAGCTGGCAGACTTGGCATGTGGTTTCGTCCTTTGTTGCTAATATATAGTACTATGCGTTAGGAAAGAAAATTTGCCTGTGGAATTTCCACAGGCCCCAACTAGTTAACATAATTAGGAAAGGTGAGAGTAAAATTTGTACACTTTCCATTTATTTTGATGCCGACATGAAGATGACGTTATGAACTCGAGCTCTAGCAATTAACTAAACGATTTCTAATTAATTTTATAATTAAATTAAGAAAAAATGCTGATGCTACATTAATGAATGCCGTGCGGTATCTAATTACTATTAAACATTTTAAAAAATATTGCCAGGTTACCCTCCTTAAAAGTACTCCAGGAGGAGACGTGTTATATCTGCAGCAACTTTTTAAAAATTAGAACTTAAAGTACTATATAATGATTTATCGTTCGTTGTTTATGGTCGTGTAAATGTCGCATACGAACTTAAATAATACATATCAAGTTATTTGAATAAAATTTCATACGCAGTTTGCAATGCAGCGTTCAATATACTGCATATACGCAAATAGTATACACATCCCACTATGCAATAATGCACAGCTCATTTTAGTAGGTTGCTCCATGCTCTTGTCTTGGCCTAGATGGGGTTCTGAGCAGTATATGTCTAGCTCGTCCCGAACAGTGTACAGCGTTGTCGATGTATCAATAATTTTCCACTAGGAAAACAGTAATATGAGAAAAATTTCCCTACGCATATGAATCCGTGACAGCAGTGCCACTTTCAGATTATTAACATTGAGTGTCAAAATGTTGAGTGAATGAAACTGAGTATTTTCGGCGCGACTTGCTGTTTGCATTCAATCCAGGTATCAAACCCGTTGAATCATGAAGAAGCAATGTCTCACTGTACCGCCCGCCGTTAGTTTTTACTCATTAAAAGTGAAATGTTGAGCCAAAGAACGGGTCACACTCCGGTCGACAGGCCCAGTTTGGTGAAGAGCAATTAGAGCAACTTTTTTTTTTTGCGAAAATTCACGTCTCAAAAACTGTTGTGAGCCACCTTCACTCAATGAGCAAGGTTCAGAAAGTCGGTGCCAGCTAGGGTGTCACACGCTTTGAGCAAGAACAACAGAAATCTGAACTCCACGATTTCTGTCAGTATGCTCCCTCGGCATCGCGTATAACTTCTCACTGGTGATAAAAATATCGTGTCTTTACCTCAATATAAAGTACGGTAAAGAATGACTCGGTCCCCGATAGACAAACAATTTCTCACCCCCTACGGTCGCCTCGGAATTCGACAGGCGTTTAATACTATGCTCGCTCATAAGAGCTTTCGCAGTACCGCTGAAACTGACACAGTGTATTTTTTTACAAGATCGAAAACGCACTGAGTACTCAAAATAGAGCATTCTACTGGGAGATTTCAACCTCCCCCAAATTGGAGTACACTGAACAGTCAAGCCCCAGACAGTCAACTGCTCTAAACTTCTAAGCCACAACAACTTGACATAACATATTAATGAACCCGCTATAGATACAACAATAGTCTAGATCTGGTAATCTTTACAGGTGACTGATTGTGAAACTGTTGACCTAGCCATCTTAGATCGGCTTGGAGATCATAACATGATTGAATTTACTGTCAAGCTTGGCAACGTTCTGACTCCGCTGCCGGATTATCTGCGAGCGAATTTCCTAGGAATGGTAAATGAAACAGAAACAGGTTACTTCAAAACTCCAATGAAAGACTGCAGAGCTGAAGAATGCTCTTATAACTTGGAGATAAACATCCTGACTTCTGCTGAACGACGTTTCACCATTAGCACATAATAGCTGTTAGTTAGGTTTGCTTCAAGCTTACGTCCGCATATACTTTTGTTTGACAATTAAGTCTTATCCTCTATAGACTGACATTTTACGGAATAATTTTCTTATTTTTTACTTTTCAGACCCATTCATTGAAACTGACATTTTAGTCGAAAGGAGCCTGATCTGAATGCAATAAATTAGTGGTGGGGCGAATCTTTACATCCTCGTCCGCGGACATCTGCACCTTTTTTGAGCATCCGTATCTGCCTTCGCATCCGCGATTCAACTAAGATACATCCGCATCCGTGAGTCGGTATTTAGGAACATCTGCATCCGCCTCCGCAGTGAATGAGGTGCGGATGAGCAGGGTTATCCCTGTACAGTGTACACTAAGCTCATCCACAGAGCTTATAGCTACAGATTCCCGTTTGGACATTTAACTGAAATTTGGGCAAGCGCGCTTTCCCTGTCAACGAAGCACCATCTCAAGTTTTTTCCCCCTAGTTTAATGCAAAGCTGCCAGCACTCGGTTTTTAAACCAAGATCCTTGTTTTTAGTTGTTTTGTAGTTTTTTAAATAAACATGCTAAATTCTTGTTTTTTTTTTACTATTTCTGGGGAAATATCAGAAACATATAATTATTTACGAAGACTGAACGAATTTCACAAATTATTTGTGTTGCAATGGATTAAAACCGTCTAAAGCACATGGTGTGCTAGCTATACGCAATACATGTGTTTTGCTGCATTAGTTCACTCTAGTCCACACTTTACCTAAGAAACTATCATTCGTCCTTTTTTGCATCAAAACTCACGGCCAGTGGGAGCAGCGCCAGACATCGAAATCCGACAGGTGACGCGATACGGTTGCGGTCGGACGAAATGCAAAAAGACAAAGGACTTAGGTGTTGAAGTATTCAGATTGAGCTGTCAATTACCCATATCACGGTACTCATTTTACTTCTTTAGCATTAAATATACGTAAATAGAAGGCCAATATAACTGCCTTTCTCGAAACGCGGAGGTCGACAGTCCTCGTATACTCGTGACGTCGTGGTTCTGTTTCGTTAGAAGCGCTGCCTGGCCAAGCAACATGTGACAAAAATAAGCAATCATGTATCACATGGAAGCCCAAAATAGATCTGTTGAAAGATCTGGAGAGCGGAGGTCTAGCTGGACGCTATAAAGTGAGACTAAATGAAACAAAAAGCGATGAGCAAGTTATCGTCTATCTAGATATTGACGATGAGGTTGGAGTTCGTTCAGATTTGTTAGTTAACTAGTCATTCCATTAGAGACAGGGCAATGTATTACACAGTTATTAATAGACAAACATTTTATCAGAGATCTTGTTTTTTCTTCATATCGTAGGCTTTTTTAAAACCCTATCTTGGTTTTTCGCTAAATGCAGAGTGCAGACTTAGTGTTGCTGTGCAGTTACTGCAGACTGCAGCAGTAGCACTGGCGACTGTCGAGGCAATTTGTTGCCCCGTTACCTACCCGGTGTCACCCCCGTATAGCGGTGAATGCGACCGCCAAGCCTTTTTATGGCTGTATTTTAGGGTAAAATGTTGAAAAAATACGCAAAAGTGCTGGAAATGCAGAAACTCAAGCAATATATGGCAGTCATACATTTTTTAATACAAATTGTTAAGTTTCGGAGTCCATGGTTGTAAACAAAGGCTGTTACCCAGTTCATAACCATACAATTTTAGGGCGTGTTGCAATCAGACGTTGGTGTTACCCTCACAATGTTACACATGTGGCAGTGAATGCGACTTGCGATCTCAGCGCCTCAACAAAGAGTTGTGGAATTTTCGGCAAGCTTAAACATATACATTTTTGGGAGAGCCTTATTTTAACTGTATTTTAAGACCCTCCTAAACATACAAATAATTTGCGTAACATGATTTCACAAATTATTTGACGTATGCTACAGACGGTACAATCATTTTGCGCAACATTCAACTTCATCAGCTCTAACTTCACTTTTGGCTGAGTCATTTTTTTTTACTTCTTGAAATTTGTTCTCAGCGAATTAATTTTTTATGACAACTTTCTTCTCATCGTCTAGAAATTCTTCCTTGTACTTTCCTAATAATTTTTCGCATTGTTCATTTTTCTTGTTTCTGTTGCTTTAATCACTGTTAGTGAGGCAGCATAATGCTGGTAATGACCTATATTCCTAATCCTCGATGAACTCTAATTAAAACTTTCGCTTGTCTTCGGTGGTTTTGGAAGACATAGTTTGGATACTATATAGATAAGATCACAACATCAACAACTCGCTATGAATTTGGAAGAGAAGTCGGACAAGTGCGGCTTGGTTGCGCAATCCTGCACTCAGACGACGCAAGCATTGCCAGATTGGCAAAAAACATCAAACCGTTTTGGTCGCAAACTGCGGCACCACAGAAGACACCCGGCAGAGTGACTCCACACACGTGGGGTGACGTGAGCAAGGTCACCTGGACTTCTTCCGAAGACTCTCAAGGTAACTCAAGGTAAATCACTCTATCATTTTACCCAGTCACGCAACGGCTTCCTACACGGTCAAAAAGTTTGCGCAATCACTATGCTTGCGCAAATTATTGGTACGTTTAGGGGCCCCGTTAGAATAAAAAGTTAAGAAAACTACGCAAAAATGCTTCACATGCTAGAATTCAAGCAATATTTGACAGTCATACATTTTGTAATACTAATTTTCGAGAATCATAGTTAATGTTCGTAAACAAAGGCAGTGTTACCCATAACATGACCCTAAAATTTAGGAAGGTTGTCGTCGCTGTCACGCGGTGTTACCCAACCTGAGTCGCATTAGAGGCCATTGTGGTGACACCGAAAGCGTGATTGCAACACGCCCCAAGTTGGGCGTAGTTCGAATGTGTTGAAGCGACTTCCTGGCTTCAGCTTAATGTAGGCTTAATATACACGAGTAAACTCCTCTGTAAACACATTTAGCAATATGCTATGTGGGTCGATGAAAATAAAGGACATCCAGGTTCCATGTATTTAATTAACATAAAATAATACTTCTTCTGGATTACGAATTTTATTTTTGCCAAGCTTTCGACATTCTTAGAGAATGTCTGATACTGATGACGTCGAAGGACTATCCTTTGCTTCGGAACTTCAAAACTCTTTGGTCCGCTACTTTTGATTTCCGACTAGCTAGTATCAAAGATACGTTTGAAAAATTAATACGGTATACATAATTAGAGAGGCTAGTCGAAAATTCACGAGTTGTTTATTACAGGTCTATAGATTTCTGATATTTATTGATATCGGTCATAACATTTTTGATTGAATTCAGAAAACGTTGATTCTAAGAAGCGTCTTTGTTCTGTCTGTTAACATTGCTATAGAATTTAAAAGTCTGACCAATTGCTCGAATGGCCCGTGTCTCCTACATGTTGATATACCCAAGAATTGAATTATTATTTCTAAACGCTTGTTTGATGTTCTTTGATTCTTGTTCTTTTGCTAAGAATGTCGAAACTTGGTAAAAATAAAATTCGTAATCTAGAAGAAGTATTATTTTAGGCTAATTAAAAAGCTATGTGGGTTGTAAATTAGATAGGGGTGTAATAGGCTTTGTGTAGAAACACCATAGTGATCCGCAATTCGTCAAAGAAAAAATTATTAGCGAAAAACAGTGAAACACGGTCAGTGAAAACCATTGTAGGTTTCCAACCAAACGTTCAATCTCTGGTATAGTAAGCTACGTAAAGGCATTCTATAAGCATATAAAAGAAAAAGATTCAATAGAGAAACCATAGGTCTAAAAACCCGGCGGAGAAATCACCAATGACCAAAGAGACAAAACTATTGTCCTGAAGGAATGTTTCCTCTTGGTATTTACCGTTGAAGATGTTAACGTATATACCGGAGCCAGCCCCGATGCAAGTTGCTCCCATAAATACATGCGTTTTCATGAAGTATATGACGTTCTTCAAGATCTGATTCGCCTGAATGCGTAAAAATCCACTGGCCCAGATAATCATTCCCCTTGTATTTTACGGGAAATAGCACCAGTCATCAAATCACCGATGCTCAAAATATTCAATCGGTCTCTAAGCACGGTATGAGTTCCAAAGGATGGGAAACTCGCTAAAGTGATCCCGATACATAAGAATGGGGCTAAGAAAAATTTTAATCACTATCGACGAATCAGTCTTACCTCTGTCGTTTGCAAAACCATAGAACACCTCTTGAAGAAACACATCAATGATCACCTGAGGATGCACCAGCTCATTTTCGACACCAGCACGGCTTCCGAGATAGAGGAAGCTGCCTAACCAACTTACTGCATTCTTTTCGAAACCTATGGAAATCAGAGATAATGAAAAAAGGTTACACAGTCTTCCAAAAGGTATTTGACGGTGTTTTCCATCAGCGGTTAATGAAAAAATTAGAAGTGCATGGCATACAGGGAAACTATTCGCGCTGGATCCGGGAATGGCTCATTCGTTGTCAGCAGTGAGTGAAGCTGCACGGAGAGACGAGCGACTGGACGCCGGTCTCATCTAAGGTTTCACAGGGTAGCGTGCCTGGCCCACTTTTGTTTGTAATTTACACCAGTGATCCTGATCTTAACATCTGCAGTAAAATCAGTAAATTTACAGATGACACAAATCTATGTCACCATGTCAGGAATAGAATTAGCTCCAACAAGACCTCCGCCGCCTCATGCATTGCGCGTAACTTTGTAAATGTCTTCAGTCATGAACGTTGGGCCGGAGCCGGAGAACCCCCTTCCCCTCTCAGCCCAATTGGAAATGAACTGGATAAAATTAGCGGCTGTTACCCAACAACGTGACCTATAAATAACTATCAAAAATAATCTACAACACAGTCAGCAAGTTGCCAAGAGTGTCAAAATGGCCAAGAGATTACTGGGATTCATTACCAACAATTTTGAGTACAAATCCAAAGACATAATAATTTCTTTGTACAATGCACTAGCGCACCCATACTTAGAATATGCTGTTAAATTCTGGTCGTAACTCTAGCGCTACGATATTGGTAAAATGGAAAGGATTCAACGCAGAATACCAAACTTAATTCCTCAGGTGCGAAACAAGCCTTATGAATGTCGCCTACAGTAAGTGAGACTCATCTCCCTCGTACAAAGACGACTCAGAGGACAACTAATAGAAACCTTCAAGTACTTGAATGGCTTCAACGACGTACCTACTACAGAACTTCTCGACAGAGACGTCAAAGATCGCCTGTGAAACAACGGCCAGAAACTCAAGTAATAAGGATCGAACAACTACTGTCAGAGAGCACTTCTTCCCGTATTTCATAGTGAACATTTGCAACAAACTCCCCTCCGAAGTTGTCGGTGCAGAGGCAGACAATACGTTTAAAAATTGTCCTGACAAACATTGGGAGCAACATCCTCGATAGTTACGGACCCATCCTCCAGGAGTCCCAAACTCGTAACGGCCAATAATTCTAAGCCACCGTAATCCATTTTCTTTCATGCCCCAGCTATCTTAACGTCTCCGAGTTCCGCGAATCTGCAGCAATTAATTGTGCACGTAAGATCAACTCTTTGGCTGAGTTTATTCTCTTCGTCTTCTTCTTTTCTTTCTCAGATATCTCCATGATTCTGACTGAAGTAACTTCATGGCGATAGCTCATAGAGGGTCGGAGCGTAAGTCCCGGCTGCGCTTTGGGAATGTGCCTGTTGGTCCGTCTTCTGCCAGCTATCCTATCTAATCCTCACGCAAGATCTAGACCTTCATCGTCGAAACATAGTGTTGTGTGTATGGTAGGACTGGGAAGGCGCAAATTATTACGAAGTGCTTGAGCGCAACCAAACTCTATAGGAGGAGCTCAACGTTCAATAGTTGCACCGACTCGAAGAAGGAATTCGGAAAAAAAATCGACAAAGTGGCGCTCTAAAATTCTGGAACGTATCACTGTGAATGTGAATGAGCGGATTGTCGCCAGACACTCGGAAAGGATTGGGAGGACCTGTGATATCCGTATCCCAAGCAGAGATGGTGGAAAAGCTGTGGCCACAAAATACTCTAATAGCTTCGCTGTACGGGGAGCAAGATTGTTTAACAAAATGCCTCGGCATATTCGAAACGCCACTGATATCAAAACTGTAGAGTTCAAAAATTTGTTGGATTCACATTTAAGAAGAATACCAGATAGACCAGCGGTCAGCACTGTGCACTGTGGAGATAATTCGCTGCTGGCTCTCTCTTTGTTCGCAAACTGCGGCACCACAGAAGACACCCAGCAGAGTGACTCCACACTCGTGGGGTGACGTGAACAACGTCACCTGGACTTCTTCCGAAGTCTTTATAGAGACTCTTCTGCAATACGACAACGCTCGTCCGCATATGGTCAGTACGACCAAAGAACTTCGATGGGAAGTGTTGCCTCCTCCTTCGAGCTCGCCAGACGTGGCATCGTCAGTTTTTAGACTCCTTCGAGCATGATCGCATGTGTCTCCCGGTTAAGCTTTCAGTGATGATGAGGCATTCAGCACTCGTTCGGTGAAATCCCTTAGCATAAACTGGGAGATTTTTTATCGCTGAGGTATCGAGAAACATACTGAACGATGGGAGGAATTCAACAGCAGCTGAAACAACAGCACTACAACATCAACAACAAAGGGGATCATATTGTTGAGTAATTTCTATACAGTTTTACTTGATAAAATAATGCAATAAAACGTCTCATTTTTAGGCCCATACGTATACAAATTATTGGATGTATGATTTATCTTCCTTATGAATTCATTTTTTACATTTTCGAGCATGAAGCCGCAAATTTGCATTTTAGGTACGGATTATTTCTTTCTCTGATTGCGTGGATTCCAAGATGCAGAGACTGGAACGTGAAGAATCAATTGGACTAAACTGAAACCTCGCCGTCACCGCATGTCGGCGAAAGACTTCAAATCAAAGAATTTGAGTATTTGAGGGTGAGACCTCAGTTTGTCGGTGGCTGAGCTCTTAGTCCTATCAGAAATATGAGTGGTGATATGTTGTTGATAAGAGGGAAACCATAAGAACAGTTACTGCTCTCACTTCTCGTAACTGAGGACAACCATATTACTGTGTTGCATGTATGGGTGCAGGTCAAGTAGCTGATCACTCAGGAGCGAGAAGTTGGATAGATCAGGCCTAAAAATATGGCGAAATGTTGAAAAATCTTTCGTGAAGAGCAGTACGAATTGATTATGAAGAGTAAATGATACATAACTTGAAACAAGAAGTTACATCGGGGCACTATCCCAGTTAAATATTGCCTCTGATGCTGCAACAGCCTCTACAAACCCCCACTGCATTTTTCTATTAATAGATAGACGTCTTGTGACCCACTGGATCCCGGGCTGGGATGTTCAACACATCGCTACGTGAACGTGGCGCACAGCTGTTGCCGTAACACCTCTTACGTGCACCTTAGAAGTTGTGACCGAATGCTTAAAGTATTTTGAACGTTCACTTAGCTGGATTTAATCTTCAATATGCTCCTAACTTTAAGGTTGCCGGAGCAGTCGCAAATGCCACTAACTTAACAGCTGTTTAACTAAAATAGCAATAAAATAATTAATAAAGACAACAATATTGCATAATTTTGAGCTTTTCGCTCTATTAGAGTTGGATTCCTGATAATAGCAATGTGTTCGGTGCACCTACAACCCTCAGCCTACAGGTATTTCATCAGACGACAGAATGCACTAATTTAATGCTTCATGGTATTCATAGTTTATAATGCTGCACTAAATGCCTTTTTGTATCTCTGAAAATGATCAACGTCTGGTATAGGCTAAAAATAGACTTTAACAATTATAAGCACAAACTGGGCGATTACCTTCATTTACTAGCTATTTATGGGAGTAATTCTCATCAATGCACTTGCTGTAATAAATGCTAATGCTCAAGACAGACAGCTGTTACGTAAATGGCATATTACGCCCGCTACAGACAATCGACTTTCGTCCTGTGGTTTCACTTCACAGCGTTCGAATGTGTTGCGCTGTGCCTGCACAAACAACAAAAACGAGCGCTGCTTTCTGAGACAACTCTCACTAAAAATTTGTAAGACACAAGACGCTGCACTACCAATACTTGCCAAGCCAGCGCATATGACGGTAAACATTTTATGGAAACTATTGGTTGGCCCACAGTTGTGTTTGCAAGGACAGGACAGCACGAAGTATTCAAACGCGGTGAAGTGAAAACACAGTTATACCGTATTTCAAACTGTAATATGTCATTTTTTAGCTCTAAATTTTTATGATTGTTTATCATATATGAGATGAACACTACGAAACAAGAATACATATTATCCAGAACTGTGCCACTTCATTAGTTTCTATCGGGTTAAAACTGACTGCCCACTCCTGTTAATCCAGAATATAATGGTATAAATCTTGTCCCATGCATTTTTTTAGCTCTAAGAATGGTACTTATATGGCGATGACACACGCTAGTCAAAGGAACGAGTATCGTCATGTTTTCGTCCGAAAGTTATGTTGAACTCTTCTAAACACAGCTTTGAGATTGCCAACAAATGGTGTGAAAATGCTTACCGTCAGTTCAGCAGTTTACTCCGCAAATGCCGTTAGTTACTTTTGGACATATAATTATATCTGGAGGGCTTTGTAATTCAGAATTCTTGCAAGTGTGTGCTATTTATATTTAAAATGGCACATTAACATATTCAGACGAAAGATGACGATACTCGTTCTTTTGACTAACGTGTGGCATCGGCATTATAAGTTTTACTGTAGCATGAAAACTGGCACGATCCAATCAGAATGTGAATTGCTGCAGCTAGGATTATTTCCTTTGTAATAAATTGTAGCCCATAGTTCTTCATCACTAACATTTGGATTTTTTATTATTTTTGGGTGGGATCAAGTTATCCATTTATTGCATTAAAGCCCAAGGAACGACAGATAGAGCTGAAACAAGAGTATCAACATGAGTTTCTCACACACAGACTCCGATCAGCTGCTGCTCCAATGTTTAGAAAGCTCGCTTTACCTGCATTTGTAACGCGCTTTCCTATTGCCTGAGCGAACCTGACGGCAATTTTTCAGCATGCACTCGGAGAAGTCTTTACGTTCACGTAAAACTGCTGTAAACATCTCAACGTACGATTGACTCAGAAAAACGTTAACGTAGTCATTTACGTTTGAAATTGAGCCGTAACTTTATGCATACTAGGCGAACTTTTAAACATCCGGGCCCCGGAAACTAATCCAATGTAATTCATTTTCTTTTGCTCAACGCTTGGAGTTGGAGTAAGTTATGTTAGAACTTTCAAGTACCATGACAAAGAGAGACGGATATTTATATATTTTTCATGAAAAGAAGTACAGGCGAGCCGTATACAAGATGCAGTGGTCACAGAGTTGTGCTGAAGATAAATTGAAATAACAAATTTAAGTATTATTTATTCTGCAATTTCTGAATTCCTCTCAGTTTATTACCTCACTATAATAGCGAAGATTGTTTGCTCGGTGACAAGTGACAAGCAAGCGAGCAAGCGCACGGTTCTTTGCAAGCGGACAGATATTTCAAAGCGGACGGATCTTTACAAAATTTACAGGGAGTGTTTGGCGTGTTAAGAGGACACAGAGCACTCTGAGAGCGCATATCGCAGCCAAGCTAGGCAGATGTAATGAAAAATCTGAGTTGGGTCTGAAACTGTGATTTCCTTTGTATCAACACCGAAATCTAATCGTTTGTGGCTTCTGACGGTAATATCCGCTTCTGTTATTTTTGTTGAATATCCGTTCTTAAGTTTTCGCCTAATGCTGCTAACAAACATTCTGACAAACATTAATCAAACACACAAACAGAAGAACTGATCGTTACCAAAATTGAATCATCTATGTCTTTCAACATAACTAACAATTTCTGTAAATATCATGAAGATCTGCTCGTAACTCTTTGAGTTACGTTGCTAATAAACGTAAAATGAATAATAGGGAAAAGAAATAACCGATTGGAAAGATGGTCCTTAAAATTTGGTTATTTAATCTTTGTAATATTAAACCAGTAGTAGGAGACTAGAGCTTCTGACATTGACTCTCAAGGCTGTAGGCTCGAACCTTGCTCCCAGCATGGCAAGTTCTTCGGATGCCGACGTAATCAGTCGGCATCCGGTCTGTGTGCTGCTGTGGGCTTACTGACCCTCGCCAGCAACGGGGAGGGTGGAGGGGTGCAGATTGTCTTCCGCCATTGGCGCCATAGCTCTAGAAAATCTGTGATCGACTGCAGCCGTTTACTTCTCTGGGGCCTGTTGGCGTATAACTGCAACACTAACCAGTGCATGTGGGTTTTACAGTTGGGGTATGGTCTAATTGACTTTACCTTTAACATGAAAATTTCATGAAATCCGTCCATAGCTTTTCGAGTTATGGTATTCAAAATAAAGAGGCAGACAAGCAAACAGATGAACGGATTTTCATCAAAAGTTAATCATCTGTTCCTCCTAACATGCCCAACAATACTTAGAAATTTCGTTAAGATCCGTCCATAACTTTTTCGGTTGTTTGGTGAAAAACAGACAGATAGACAAAGTGAAAGACCGACAAATGGACAAATTCGATGAAAACATAACCTCGTGCCGGGGGAAAAATTGTTGAAGCCCCGTTGAACTGTTTGATTGTCTGCCTTTTTTTTCTTAGCACCTTAACTCAAAAATTTATGAACGAATTTTTATGAAGTTTATATAAGGTGTTAGCCCTGTTTGGTATACCTGTATGTATTACGAAGAGTAGAAGCCCAAACTTATGTGATGATCTGTCAGCCCGATTGTTTTTATGTCTCTTTGTTTGATTTTATGTGTGTAATGTAATTCAAAACGTTATGAACGGATTTTTATGAAATGTACAGGAATTGTTGGAAATGTTAAAAGACATAAATGATCAAATTTTGTTGATGATCAGTTTGTCAGTTTGTGTGTTTGTCTGCAGCAACATAAGTAAAAAAAAATACGAACGCATCTTCAGGACATTTGTTGAATTGTTAGAAAGACACAACTGATAAAATTTTGGTGATGATCGGTTTGTCCGCTTGTGACTAATGTTTATCAAAAAAATTGTTTATCGGAAAATACATATACCTCAAAAAGTTACACACGGATCTTCAAGAAAATTACAGATGCTGTTATTACTGTCAAAGGGCACAAATGACAAGATTTTGGGATGATAAAGAGGAAATCTTAGTTACGAAATTAATTTCAATTTTTTGTTAACGTTGCCTTGCTTGGCGGAGGTATGCGTTCTCAACGTGCTCTAGTTCTATTTTACATTCACATGTAGATACAAAAACTAGGTTGCTATGGGCTCGCCTTTTCTCTTTGTTTTAGTTTGCTTGTTTCAAACAAATTCTTTAAGTACAATAGGAAAATTTTTTGTTCAGCGATGATTTTTTTTCTTTTTGTTATCGGAGAGGCTGCATGCAATACTCTCAAGAAGTGCATATCTTCGTTCAGTAGAGTACTCTAATCTAATCAGCTGCTGATGATTAATGAATTTTGTGTGTTTCTGTCTTCTTTCTTACCGGCGTCCTCTCATCAAGGTCGTCTCGTCGGCGAGACAAGCACCCATTCGGCGCTCGAGGCCATGCTGCCTCCTGCTCTGATAATTAGTACTAGTAGAAATTCCACGGCTTTCCATTGTTTTCTCTTTTGTAAGTGCAGTAAGGTCTGTAATAAGTGCAGTAAGGTCTACAAGGAAAAGGGTTTGCAGACTTGAGACTACCTACTTTGTAGCAATGAGATTTTAAAGGCAATAAGAACTGTTCAGAAGTAATAGCGGGGTACAAAATTGAAATTTAGTATTATACCTTAATACTTCGGAAGATTAAGAATGTTAAGTATGAGGTGTTACCCAATAGTTTCCGCATTATCGGTGTAGCTCATGACGTTTATTTACTGCAGCAGCTAGCACGATGAAACGGCCCTAGACGGTACTTCGTTTATTACCTCCGCCAAGGAGGTTATGTTTTTGTAGTGTTTGTCTCACCAAGAATCAAGATTACTAAAAAGTTATGAACGGATATTTACGAAATTTACAGGGATTGTTAGACATGTTAACAGTAACAGACGATTAACTTTTGGTGAAAATCCGTTCATCCGCTTGTTTGTTTGCCTGTCTGCCTATTTTTCTTAAGGCCATGACTGGAAAAGTGATGAACGGATTTTCATGAAATTTATATGAGTTATTAGGTATAATATGAAGAGTAAATGACCAAACTTTTGACAGTATCTGTTGGTTTGTTCGTTTGTTTGTCACTATGTTTGACTTTATGTTTGTTAGCTCATTAACTAAAAACGTTATAGATAGAACTTGATGAAATTTATAGGAGTTATTACTAATGCTAAAAGACATAAATGATTAAATTTCGGTGATGATCGGTTGGTCTGTTTGTGTATTTCACTTATGTTTGTCATAATGTTCAACAGCAGCATAACTCAAAAAGTTACGAACTGGTCTTCATAAAAATTAACTGAAATTTAAATACTATCAAAAGGCACAAACGATTAGATTTTGGTGTTGATACAAAAAAAATCACGGCTTCAGAACCAATTTGTATTTTCCGTTACCGTTGCCTTACTTGGCGTAGGTATGCGCTCTCAGAGTACTGTTTAGTTCTTTATAAATCTGTGCCTTAAGCGGTTTTGTGTTTGGCGGTTGCTCTTACCTTTCATGCGCATTTTTCGTCTGTAGTGTGCTGCTTGACACACAAATTTGACCCCAGTGAATTTCCGAGAGTAACGTGTCTGAAAAAATTTTTGTTTTAAACTCGGGAAAAGCTCTGCAGAAACACGTCAAATATTGAAGTTTACATTTTGGGATGACGCTCTAGGTCACGGTTAAACTTGTGAATCATTTCAGCGTTTTAAAGCTGGCGAAACGTCGCTTGACAGTGATTCCCGTTTAGGACAGTCATCATCCGGCATCTCATCTGGAAGTGTTTTTTCGGGATACGATCCTGGAAGATTGTACGTTGACCACTTAGAGGGCGTGTGCAATATTATGGGGTTCTCGTCTAGGTGTCAAGAACGTTCGATAAATTTTAGATGAGATGGATTGCTTCCCATTGCATTCAGTGTCCAGGAGTTGCAGGCGAAAAATGAAATGATAGATGCTGTTTTTCATCCGCCGTAATTACCCAACCTGGTGCCAGGTTAATTTTTTACTCCCCAAACTGAAAATCAACTCGAATGCAAAAGATTTAACGCAGATAAGGAAATTCTAGCGAAATTGGTAGCGGTACTAAACATCATCGACAAAAAGAAATCCCGTGAGCTTTCAGTACATCGAAAGCCCTGACGGAGCGTTATATACTCTCCCAAGGGGACTAGTTGAAGGTGATGGTAGGTCCAGGTAGAGTGTAATTTTATTACTTCCGCCAACTTAAGTTAGTTTTAATCTTGAAAACCTCAGGCGCTGTGTCCTAATCTTGTTGGCCACAGTACCTTATGAGAAAAATAAATGATTTTATTATTATTATTTATTATTTTGAGATTGATTTGAACGTACGTACATTTAAACCTAATTCGTAGTAAGCGTAATGTGCCTCCAGTCTCCTGCATCAACTGACCTGTGTCTAGGTACAATGTGTGTATGTTATAACAAACAAGCCGAGCATAGTGTGCTGCTTTGGCAATAAGTGAGATGAATCAGCCGCTTCAGAAAAGGGTTAATTTAAGTCAGGTAATGCCTCGGTAATTAGGGTTCAGTAAGGATTGTGTTAGCCTAGGTTAGATTAGGTACGGCTACGCTGAGTTATGTCAAGTTAGAGAATACAGAACTGAGAACGTAACCCATGTAATACATCACAAAGTAATCGTTGTGAACCTTTATAGTTAAGCACGCATCTCTAAAATTTTTCTCCATTGAACTAATAGAACCTGGTCTAGTCCAACGTAGCTTAAAACAAACCTATCCATTTAATGTATGAGTGATTCAATTCACTTATTGGCTAGGCATGGCGCTCAATGCTTGGTGACATTTACTCCCTGTAACATGTACATAAAATACAAAGAGACTCAGTATAAACTGCTAACACACGAGCAATTTTCACAAGCTGCTAACATCTAAACGAAGTTCAAGTACATCACACACCTTAATTGAGGCCTATTAAATATGAGAACAAACTTCACGGCTCGTAAACTGTCAATTTACGTAGTTTTTTCAAGGTACGCTTCTGAGTGCAACACAATCACAAACCATCACCCTTCGTCCCTCCCACTGTGGCCTGTGACCTACCACGCCATTGGCTGCTTTGAGACTGTACTTGCGGAAAGGTTCAGAAAAAAAAAAAAAAATTCGCGACCGGGCCCCCAGCAGGCGGGACACCATAGTACAAATAAGTAAAAAAGGAATTAGATATTCGCATGTTTAGCTGCGAATGCGAATATTACAAATTATGCGAATGCGAATATTCGACTCTCCTCTAATACAGACTGATCAGGTTGCGACCGCAGCTGGCTGCCAGCCAATCAGAACGCTTGTTTGTGACATAATGTTTTTCATGAATAATGGAGTTAAATGAAAAACACTTTTTTTTTTAAATCGGGAAGCTTTAAATTTAGCTTCATAGATTTGGCATGAGTAAAATTGAGGTTCAGAAATGTTTGGAAAGTATCGGCATTAAGGTTCGCTTTGCTGTTTTTAAAGATTCGGAGGTTCGCAGACAAATGTTCAGAATAAATGTTCACACTGAAATTTTGAAGATCGGGTTCGCCATTCGGAGGTTCGGAATCCAAAACCGGTGAAGATTCGGGTTCAGATTCGGAACCCAAACAAAGGTTCGCGCGCCCTACCTCTGTCAAAATCTAAGCATTTGCGACGAAAATTTTATTCGTGTAAACTGTCTTAAATTGACCCAATTAACATACTAAAAGCATGAAAAACAAATAAAAAAAATATGTGAGTTAAAAAGTGAAATAATACCGAATCGCCTATAGACCGGGCCCCATTGAATATTTTTGCCGATTATTTTTTAGTAGCTTTATTCCGTTTTTCAATCTTTGCCAAAGAAATGACGTAGAATAAAACAAATCTTTGACATTATTTTCACAATTGAACAGAACAACAGATGGCGATGACCATCGTACCATCGATTTTGCCATCGTACGATAATCGGAGACGCCGAGCTCTGAGAATTAAGTTATTTTCCCATGTTTATTAGAGCTATAGAAGGGCGTAGTTGCTGTCCCTTTTTACATACAGACTGTCAAATTCTCTTCTAACCCCAGTCGAACACTGTCATTCGGATCCTTCCCAAAATTTTATTCCAAAACTTTAGTATATATTTGTGCCAACCCTCGTGTTGCTCCAGCTAATGTCATTCCTTAAGAGGCTGTGCAACATTTTGTCTAGCCCTCATTGGTTGTTTCCTGATTTCAAAAGTCCCACCTTCTTTCAGCTCTCTCTTCTAAAACCCTGAAGAAAAATATATAGACAGTTTCGTCAAAATATCAGTTACGACCTACTTCGTTGTCCCTTTCACGGACCCATTATTTGTGGGTCCAGTGTAATTTGAGTTCAGGATGTGTCTGCATCTTTCTGGTCCAGACGCAATTAATCTTCAAGCTAAAACTGTCTAAAATTTGGCCAGCATGTAAGAGATAGTTTTGGCCTTGCCACCTAGTTCTGTGCTCAGATTTCCTTTGGGTCCCTCTCGTAAGCGATATTCTGCAGCCCTCGCCATAGCACTATTCTGCTGCGGTCATTTTCCCATTTGTACTTGTCAATTATGTACAACCGAGTTGAGACTTGATTTGTGCCCAGTCCTTCCCCAACTGAGCAGTTATTTGTGAGAGAAATATTTTAGCAAAAAAGTATTAATTATTTGCATTATTATTAGTATTTTTCTTCGACACTGCAATTAATTAATCACGCGGCAGTTAATTTACCAATTAGATTATACGACCTAACACACACACATACATATGTATCATGATATCCTAACAAAATACATTTTTCTTTGAGATCTATCGAAGAAAATTATGTCTGCGCTCAGTGCGGGACCGCTCAGAAGAAACACGAGGCGCTCAGTAAAAACACGCTCAGTAGGAGATTCAAGTGGATACTGTTACCAGAGCATCTAGAGTTATTGTACGCACGGATAGCCATTGAGCCGCTGTTGTTCCCCCTCGGCTTACCACTCCTGTGTTACCTCTGTGACCACTCCTTTACTACGTCTATGACCACTTCCGTGGCCTCTCTGATCGCCGTGGAAGTTGTCGCCTCTGTCGCCATTACTGTGGGCTCCATCTTATGTGTTACTGCCGTCGCACTTTCCTGCTCTGTGCTTCGATACTGCAACTCGTGGATTTTTGTCCTACCGATGGTCGCCACGGAATACTCACCGTGATAAACTGACAATTTCTATTCATGTTAGGAATACGAACCGAGCGGAGGTATCGTCAGGTTGATTGATCAGTTGAGAAGTGAGTGTGGGAGCGAGATTGTTGATGAGTGGTTTGATCCGGAGGATAATGGTATTGCTGTGGCGTTAGGCTTGGAGGGGGGTATGACAGAGGGAGCTGTGTCGAGGTTCAAGGCTTTCTTGGAGGGAGGTTGGGGGAAGCGTAGGGGTGCTTTGTGTTGAGTGGCGAGGTGGGGAGTAATCGGCTGATTTAAAAGCCCTAACTAAGGTTAGGCTGCCTGCACACCAAAAGACTGGAAGCGCGAAAGCAAGAGATACTGAATGATGAGAGGCGAGAACAATCGCACCCCGAAAGACATCTCTGCGGCGGCAGGTAAAGTTGAGTTTCATTCCTATTTCATTCCATTGCTTTGAAACATGTAGCCTATTATGTTGCTGTGCTTTGGACCCTTTGAGTTCCAAAGGCACGACACAGCGTAAGCTTCGAATATCAGATATTCAGTCTTTAGGCTGGAAGAACTGAACCACACACATCTCACGTCGAGTCGTCGACGTCTCAGAGCACAGTGACGCGGCCGTCACAGCCTCACAGTACGTACCGACACTTACCTCTGGGCCGGTCTCGCTCGACCTTCTAGCCGGAAAGCGAGTTCAACACGGTTTCTCGCTTGAGGCTAGCTTCCGTCTTTCTCTATCGCTCGTTTACTCTCTTTCAGTGTGTATACCACCGCACGTATCCATGTCTATAAATTCCGTCTTTCTTGCTTGCTCGCTTACAGTCTTTTGGCGGGCGGGCGCCCTTACACTCCAAGTCAGAATCAAAGGGTGAGCGCCATTGGAGAGGTGCTATGCCGGGAGGTGGTTGGGAAGTGTAAGTTGTAAGTAAGTAAGTTGCGTACGTTGAACCGTGTGTACTGTACCTAGAGACAACTAATGGGAGGAGGCTTACTTTTGTGCGCTTGTATTTGATTGGGGAAATGTCTGCTGGGCGCCTTGATTTGAGCCAGTAAATGTAAAATTTTATGTTACCGTACGTTTTGTATTATTCCACCCTTAATTTCATGTGTATTCCTGTTTTCCTCTTAGCTCCTTGGTGGCAGTTAGACAACTGCCAGTGTAGTAGAAGAGAGCTGTTTGGTCCCAAGTTACAAAAAAAGAAAAGTATTTGTTGTGGTTGCTTACCCATCCCGCAATAACGTGAGAAAAACCATAAGTGAATGATATTTTCAATCATGTGCCTTAAGGATGAAAATTGTAATTGACGACGATTTTTCTGGTGAAACAAACTAAAATATTCATTGGCTGCTCTGCTATACCGTTCGTCCTTTTCGATTGACGTAATTGATGCCTACTTTCGGTGCTCTGGTCACCAATTTACTGCCTCACCTGAAACATATTTTTACACTCTTGACCATGGTGCAGGTCTCCTCGGCATTGATGAATGAGACAACTGGTCTGTGCTGCAAGTCTCAGGAAATTTATCTCAATACACTTAGCCAACCTTGAAAGTCTTTGGCCGAAAATTAGGTGATATTTTACACATCATCACAAGAAAAGACTCAAATATTGCAGCAATTTCCTCTACTAGGCTCACGATTGCACGATAGAGCTTTGATAGCTCGATTCTTCAGAGCTTTGATAGCTCGATTGGTCAGAGCTTTGATAGCTCGATTCTTCAGAGCTTTGATAGCTCGATTGGTCAGAGCTTTGATAGCTCGATTGGTCAGAGCTTTGATAGCTCGATTGGTCAGAGCTTTGATAGCTCGATTGGTCAGAGCTTTGATAGCTCGATTGGCTAGGGCGCTGCCTCAGAATTGTAACTTGAAATAGCTCGGGAATAGGTACATGAAGGAGTTAATCCTTTGCCCACTGAAGACGCAATTGATACGCGCACTTCCATATAGATAATTTAACCCGATTAGCTTCAGTTTGTGCGAAGTTTCCGATTCCCTGCACTGATCAACCTTCAGGCGTCAATCACAAAACTATTACGTTTAATACAGCCGCAAGCTTTTTCGTACCATAGCGTAATGGTTTGTAATTTATGCCTGAAACTTGACTGAATGTGGCCCGCCGATAACTAAGAATTGACGGCCAGGTATAGGCAATGAGCAGTTTATTCTTTATTTGACGCCGCTATATCAATTAGTAACAATTTTATAGGAGTTGCCTCGGGTAGGTGCAAGACCAACTTGGGAGGAATAGGCCGTCAAGAATTTACTCGTATATATGATATATGGTAGCTATATGTAATAGAGAATTTACTGTTAATAGATACACAATTAATACTCGTTTATACTCTGACAGGATACGAACGTATGGCTATGGCTACTGGACGTGGTGTTCACGGTGGTGGTGGTGGACAGCCTGGTGGTGTTCGTGTGGCGAGGAGGGTGGTTGGTGCTGGACACGGTGCTCTACCCAACCCAACCAGCGTACTCTGCCATCGGTTCTACGGTGAGTTGCCTCGGTTCCGGTGCCAGTCAGTAGGCATTGTTAGGGTGGGGACAACTGTTATTTGTTCTGGTGAGTTATTTGTTTGATTGAGTAATCGGTTTGATTGAGTTATATGTTCTAGTGAGTTATTCAGATTAGATAAGCGGCAGTAGACGCATCAACAGGCCCATTCCCATAGAGCCGCCGGGACTTACGCCCCGGCGCTCGATGAGTTCTTGCCATCACGTCAGCATCATTTAGATGACTGAGGGAAAAAAGTAGAAAATGGGAAAGAACCTAAGCCAAAGAGACGATCCTGCAACCACGATTTATAGCTGTAGATCTACGGATCTTAAGGTCCATTTACACTGACGGCTTCTTGTCGCTTGTGACCGTCGCTCCACACCGCCGGTCAACTAAGCTCCGCCCACAACAGCGCAATCGCCACGCTCATGGTGAAGGAGCGGCAATATTCAGCATGCTAAATACTGGCTGTGTTGGTCAAGAGCAATTAGTTTCGTATAACAAGTGACAGAAAGATAGTATAATTATGGATACCATGCATGTTTTCATATGGAAGCAATGCCCAAAAAATTATCACCCCAGAACCCTGGGGTATTCATTCTTAAATTTAAAGTAGCATTTTTAAAGCTTTTTGTTTCGAGATTATTACTAGTAGGTAGTCAGTTTTAACTCGGTAGAAACAAAAGATGGATCGCAATTTTCTGTTGATATTCATTTTTTTTTTGCAGTTTTTATTTGGTGCAACACTTTTGATGCCGGCATAAAAAAAGAGCACAGGATATTAGAAATGAACGTATTGCAGTAAGAAATACGCTGAACGTTACAAACTTACTTCAGATTTACTACTGCCACTCTGCTTTGCGTGATGGACAACACTTTATTTCTTAATATTAGTCCTTTGGGATACGAAGCTGGCATAAAATAATAAGAAACCTTACAAAGTATGAAAACGGAATGTTCGGAGCAGATGCTTTTAAACGCATGGCATCTCACTATCCAAATTTTGATATTGAAATGAGTAAAAGGATATTCAAACAGGAAATAGCTAACACTATTAAAAAACTCAAAGAAATCAGGAGCAGGGGGCTGACGATGTTTTTTAAAGCCAGTCTTGATGCTTTCATTAACTAAGCTTTTGGAAACTATTTCTAGACAAACTATTTGATCCCGGTAATGCTAAGCCTCCTGTTTGGAATTAGACTCTTTCCACATGCTTTCATACTTTTGTCTAGTTGCCATAACGACAAAGCTCCAGAGATTGGAACACTTACGACTGCTGTGCTGTCTGTGGGGAAGAAGCGATGCGTTGACTCTGAGCGACAGTGTAAAAGCATGTCGGTGTTCCCCGACACTCAATCCTCTCATGGGAGGAGCTACAACCAGTTCACCACTGCTCAACACCACAGGTGTAAAATGACTTTTAGAGACCTCAACTTGGATGGGGCGGAAGAGAGAAGATTGTGGATTAGGATGACTTCAGAAGCTTTGGTCGTTCAGAGTTTATAACTCCTGGAAAGCGTGTTGTTAACTGCAGAGGGTAGGGAGTCTTTCCCAATGTTTGTTAGGGCGATTTATAAACGCGTTGACTGTCCGTACTGTTAACATCAGATGGGAGTCTATTCCAGATATTCACGATGAAATACGGAAATAA
This sequence comes from Parhyale hawaiensis, assembly GCA_001587735.2. Lineage (NCBI taxonomy): Eukaryota > Metazoa > Arthropoda > Malacostraca > Amphipoda > Hyalidae > Parhyale > Parhyale hawaiensis. The sequence goes on from LQNS02278100.1 coordinate 10,425,569, forward strand.
CTGCTGGCTTAAGGTTGTTCTTCGAGCTTTGTACTTGAGCTTCTTACCATTGTTTCGCAGGCGATCATTAACGTCTCTCTCAAAAGTCCTGTTTTAGGTACGTCGTTGAAGCCATTCAAATACTTGAATATTTTTCATTAGTTGCCCTCTGAGTCGTCATTGCTCAAGAGAGATCAGACCCATTTCCGCTAAGCGACACTAGTATGGCTTATTTCGCAGCTGAGTTATTAATTTCGTTGTCTTGCGTTCGATTATTTCCATGTCATCGATATCTTTCCACAGATGTGGCGATCAGAATTAAACTGCAAATTCTTCCTTAATGTGGGCACTCTAGCGCTTCATACAGGGAATGATGATGTCCTTGGATTTATGTTCAAAATTCCTGGAAATGAATCCCGGACTCTGCTCGCCATTTCCCCTACTGCAAAGTTGCTATGTTGCAGTTTGTTTGAAATAGATGTTTGTGCTTATATCGGACTAGATAATGCAATAATTTCATACTAATTGCTCAAGTTACCATCTAAACCCTAGAGTCACTAGACACACGCACACACAAATTGAGGCATCCTACTGACACAGAATGAGTTAAGGGGAGCACCTACGTCAGCACTAGAAGGAGGATAGGAATGAAATGATTAGGGCCTTTTGGGAGAGCCTATTGCAGTTACGGCGATATTGCCCGTTCCTGTGCAGTGGAGATTGCGACCAAATAGCTTTAAACATGCAAAGTCTATGGTATTATAAAAACCTTTAAATCTAGATGATAAATAGTAGCTTTGGTAGTCTTAAGTGTAATATAGATATCACAAAGTCACGGCGTTGGGTGACAGCTGCCAATTCTGTCCAGTTCATTTTGAATCTTTTTAAAGGGCACTCTGGCCCTATGTACATTACTGAACATATGTCGACATTAAAGCTCATGTGCCACATAATACTTCATTCTATGAGGTGGTCAAGGGCTTGTTGAAGCTCAGCTCTTTTACTGGCAGCACGACTTAGTTTAGCATCATCCGCAAATTCACTAATTTTACTGGAGATGTTAAGACCGAGATCATTGATGTAAATTATGAATAGAAGTGGGCCAAACACACTACCTTGTTGAACTCCAGATGATACCGACATTCAATCGCACGTCTCTCCCTCGCTGATGCCGACTTATGATCCATGCCGTATCTAGTTTGAATAGTTTCCCTGGATGCCACGTACTTCTAATTTTTTCATAAACCGTAGGTGGGGGACTTTATCAGAAGCTTTTCGAAAGTCTAGATAAACGACGTACACTCCATTTTCTTCGCTTCTTATTTCCGTAACTTTCGCAAAGAAGTCCAGTAAGTTAGGCAGTGTCTTCTACTCCGGAAGCCGCGCTGAGTGCCGGAAATAAGCTGGCGCATCCTCAAATGATCAGTGGCGCGATTTTCCATGAGGTGTTTGGTGGTTTTGCTAACGACCGATGTAAGGCTGATTGGTCAACAGTTACTCAGGCTTTTCTTATCCCTTTTCTCATGTATCGGGATCACGTTAGCTAGTTTCCAATACTGCGGAATCATGTTAACTAGCTTCCAGTCCTGCGGAACTTCTCCTGTTCTGAAAGACCGATTGACTGTCAGGCATAAGAAGCGGTGCGTCGAGCTCATACACTTTACAGGATGCTCAAATTTTTATTAGATTTACTATTATATTTGTACGAAAGCTTCAAAATAAAATGCTAATGACTCCAAGATGAACACTACGGCAAAAATGACAGTACACAAAGAACCCGAATCAGGGCGGCCTGGCGACAAAATGATAAAAACAAAGCTTAGTCTATAGAACGGGGTGGCCTCACATGCATTGCATCTGGGGCGACCTGTCAATTTGAGACATGGGAAGCGCTGCGTCGAGCCCAGACTCGTCTCTATGGGACGCCCTGATTATTATTAGAGTTGTTTCCTGCCCAGCTCTGCGAAGTGATGGCTGCTGTCAGGGGTGCTGTGGGTGGCAGCAACGCGTACTCTGTACATTGTTAGCCTGTTCTCCTGCAGTGCCTCCATCTTTTGTTGTAAACATCTGTTACGGGGTGGAACATGATAGGGCGAAAATGTATATGTATATATAAATGTGGTTATACATAATTAATTAACATTGATCAAAATGAATGAATAAATAAATAAAGAACATTCCTACTGAAATGAATGTTTAATTACGAACGATTCAGTTGATCATTCACTGAAAATAGCATATGACAGGATTGTGAATATGAAATACTACAGAAAGGAAACATGACAAGATACAAATTGTCCCCAAGGGGCGAGCCACTCCCCACCCTACCTAGAAAAATGCTTGGCGATT
>LQNS02278100.1:10450255-10460780 GCA_001587735.2 Parhyale hawaiensis
AACACCAGATACACAAAATAGGACATATACTGTACTGTTACATGGAAATTAGAACTTCAGGGGCAAAATGACCACTACCACAGTGTTCAGCACATAAAATAGGTACAGAAAATAATATTGACATTTTTGTTGCATTTTTGATGCAGACCAGTGTAATTATTGCTGATGACACGGCAATTAATTAATTATAATCACCCAGCAATTAGTTAACCAATTAAATTACGCGACCAATCACACACATATCTAACAGATTAATCTACATTTTCCCGCAAACAATACCACGTAACGTACAGCTTTGTATCTGCAATCGCCAAGAGAAGGCGAATAAGGTCTCGAACTTCCAGTGCTCCATCGTTTCCAGTATGAACAGCGAGGGATAGCCCGAGGACTCACAAATCCATGTTTTTTTTTTTAAACTTACTACTGACTAACAATGCATTTTTTCTCTTGTCAGAGATACACGGAGAAGCAGCCCAGCAGCTGTTGGATATCGGGCAACCCGCAGCCGCACGACAATAAACGAAAAGGAGGGAAGTGCAATGGAGGACTGTGCATGGAGGTCCGCGTTGAGCGTGAGGACAAAAACATCAGTAGAAGCTCTACGGACGAGCAGGCTTTGACCAGGCATTCCAGTGAGGAGCAGAATGCCAGGCGGCATTCCAGTAGTGAGCAGATCGTTAACAGACGGGCCAGTGAAGAGCAAAATTTGAACGAATATTCCAGCGATGAGCAAAACTTCAACAGGCAAACGAGTGCAGACAGAAATTTGAACAGGAATAACAGCGATGGACAAAATATTAACAAAGAGATTACTGGCGAGCAAACATTCAACAGCGTGCGAAATGATGGGCAAAATTTGAGCAGAACACCGAATACGAAGCACAAACATACCAGTGAGGAGCAGCATGTCAGTACAAGCTCCGAACAGGAACGAAATTTCAGCCGAAGGCGCAGTCATGAAGAAGATGTACGCCAGAGTTTCACAGAAGGTCAGAACTCAAGCAGAACAGCTGATAACGATGAGAATATAAAGAGAACAACAGCTGATGTGCAGAACAACAGCTGATCAGTGGAGCACAAAGAGAACAACAGCTGATGATGATCAGCATGCAATGAAAATAACAGCCGAGGAGCAAAATCAGTACAACCAGAGCAGCAACGCCCACGAGGTGTACAACCACCGCAGTGAAGCGAATTACTAGCTCTATGCAGTCCATTCACTAGTAACGCTCGACGAGAAGTGCCGGTTAGCGTACTCAATCGACCGCGTCGCGAGGCGTTTGGCACGCTGACTCGCCTGTTTTAAACTCTTCATACCCAGTACACAATAGTCGGAACATAGGAACGATTCACCTTGCTTTTCCAATTTCGTTGCCGCGGGTACAGCTTCGACTTGTCCTATATGATGATGTCTAAAAATTGCTCAAAATCTGAGCCGCCCCTTATCCCATTGCAGCAAGTGTCTCTTTCACTGTTTTGTACATCTCTCTTAATTTCGAAGGAGTTTCAATTCTCAACGACAGAACTTAAAAGCGATGCATATAAACACGTTAAGCCGTAGCCACGATCACAGGAACTTTTGTTTCAAGGACGTGAATCGCTCCCGGGTTCCGACTCGCGTTTGTGGCAGGCTTACAGCATATTCTGTAAATTAATTTTATGGGGAAATTAGAGATACAAAAATGCCGAAAACTGCAGATAAAATAGATGGTCGTTCCATAAATTTTGGAGAGAACTCTTCGTTATTTTAGAGCAAATGATCCTGAATTTTACAGTTGAATTGACGGCAGATTTTCAGAGCAAAAAGGCCAGTATATTTAAGACATTTTAAAATAACGTATGTTTTATGAATTTCTTCACATTGTTGGTTCGCTATCAGTGACGTGAGACCTAGTCGTGTTTTCCGGCCGATATAGTGTAAAAGAGTGCTGGATCTTTGTATATATTTAAATTAGATGATAACTATCTAAACTGCGTAATTTGGTCACAGTAGACCTGAAGATGCCAGTAAGTATTCGCTGTGTTCAATTGTTTTGACATAAAGAGGACCAAATACTGAGGTTAGAGGCAAGCTATTATTATTATTGTTCCAAGTACGAGCTCGGGCCTCAAAAGACGGATCTTATGACCTAAATGAAGCATGCAGCGCCATAAGCAAAAATTAATCAGAAAGCCATTCACGGCTGATTTGAACACCTACATACCTACCTACTTGATCAATCAGACTTATCAAACTATAGCACACGTCCTATTTTCGAGACCTATTTTTCAGTTTTAATATTACAAATTTTCACTGTTTTTTTTTTTTGGAAAACGTCCCATTTTTGAAGGCTTTTATGTTAGAGTAAACTTTATTACAATCTAACGCTTCTAATTTTTCTCGTTTCATAAGCCAAACTGTTGCTGTATTTGGTTTTCTTAGGTATATATGCAATTAATACCAGCACGAAATACTTTCGTTGTAAGGGAGCACCGCCAGACATGTGAAGACGTGAAAAAAGTTTATAGTTGAAGTAAACATGTTTGTTTACTTACTGACCTCATTGGGTTGGGTAGCATGCAATGCTTCTCGTCCAGTTATAACTAAGTGAGCAATTTTGTTAGTATTTTATTGGAGAACTAATGTTTTGTGTGCACAGAAAACATTATAACACAAGCGCTCATTCACCAGGACGCTGAAGGTGTATCTGGTGTTTGCCTTCATAGAAATACTATAAATCAAAGATCCTGCAAATTAAAAAAAAGTGAAAAATAAGTGCATTGCAGAAGCGTATATGATCAGAATACTCAGAAATCCTCTAAATCAGAAAATAATACTCACTCATATTCAAGAAATCTAAAAATGAAGTATACCCTATGTAGCATTAAGTAAAAGTTACAAATATTTGAAATTATTTCTTTTGGTTGCTAAAAACGTAAATCTTTGCATCTTATTTACTTCGAGAAAATGAGGAAAACTCGATATTTATAGCGATTGTGAGAGGTTAACCAATAACGACAATTCTGTCGATGATTTTGTGTTACGTTCCTCGTTTCAGTTAGTGTGTGCCCAAATAACATTAGCTACCAATGCGCTAGGAACTTGGTTTGATATGATTGCTGTGCTGTTTTTTACCAACTCTTTTCTTTTCTATCATGCACCTTGTTGTAATAAACTGATTTACTAATCATAGCGCAGGACTACGAGGAAAATAAGCATCAAATGCTACTTGAAGTAGCAATTTGCCAGTGCCTGTCCACGCTGAAACCTGCTGCTGCAGCTGCTGACCTCAAATTTATACTCTAAGCAGGTTTCAAATTACATGCTTCGAATTACATAAAGTCAGTTGTATCATCACAAAACTGGTGTGCAGTGTAACTAGGTCTTGACAGGATATATGCTTGCAAGGTACGCCACTGGGTCTGCTCATCCTATAGGGCAGTGGAGTCAAAGTTTCTATTATATCTCACTATCAGTGGGCATGAAAAAGTTAGACTGGAATTAATTATGATATGAAGGCATGTTTTGAAGCCCATTATGCTGTTTTTTCCTTTTTCACACACCAACAGACAATCGTATTATAGGCTGCTAGTGTTTTTTCTCCTTTGTCCTTTATTCTCACTCGCTTTAATCCCCATGCTAGGGTTCTTTGCTTGGGGTGTTACACGCCCCTTTCTTGCTTTCGTTGGGTCGTAACAATACATATCTATCGATATATAGTATACAGTATACTGAAGGGTTCCTCTAGAAGCGGCATAACTTAATATTTAGTTCCTTATGTTAACATGACCGACTACTGTGAGTTTTTTTTTTATTGGTTGAATGTAAAATGTATTTCGATTACTGCGTTACCTTACAGCATCGACACTTTCGTGCTTGCTGCAATACACATTCCAGGAATTTACAGATATTGCGCGATATTCCTATAAGAAATAATGTGCAATTCAAGTATAAAAGTGTAAAACATTTTCATATAAAGATGCTGTGGCACATTATAAAAATAATCAATAGTTGGTGGCCAGAAGGAATGCCTTTCTCGCTTGGACTAGAAGATGCGGAGTTTTAGTGCTATCTGCACGGAGGGAAATCTTCTGTAGCTTACAATTTTGTAGCTTATAGAGGCTGTACATAATTTGTATAGATGTAGTTTATGCACGCGTCTTCGGTAAGTTTAAAAAATAGACATACGAGTACCTCCATTCATTATTATATCTAGAGTTCGTGTGTTATCACAAAGTGTAGTATAATTAAGGAAACTATAATAAATATAATGCCCGATATTAGACTGAAGCTCGATGTTGGGATAAAGTTTCAAAAGTGCTTCAATTTTAATGATATCATCAGAGTGACATATGCTACTGAAGTTTATCGCCAATATTATACAAAACTATTTTTCTAAACATGAGTACGATATCGGTATTAAAACAATGTTGGTATTTTCTTGTAAGTTGTTACGGTAGCTATAATTATGTTCAAAGTGGCCTGTTTTCTTTAATACATAACCAACGCCTAGCTGATTGGAAATCAAGAAGATAGAGAAGGTAAACTGTCTTGGCTTTGAAAAGGTCTTACAGTACCTGAAATTACCTTGTTCTCCAATGTTTATTATTTTCATGCATCATATAAGGCACGCAACGCTTGCCAAATACGCTTTTGTTTATGACTATCTCAACGGTACTAAACGCCACTTTACAATAGGCCACATTGCTGCACATCATTTGCTTCAACTCTTTGGGGATTTCCGTATATTTCGGGATTTCACAAACGCTGTGACTTTGGGTTTCATCTTTCTTGTTGCGCATTAGCTGTAGAAAATTGAAAGTATAGTTTTATGCTGTGCAACTGAAAGTATTGTAGATGTTTATGAGTTGAATTAGTTTCTGAACAACCAGGTAGTATGAGGCTTGCAAGTAGATCAATTTCAGAAATGGGATTTTCAGGCAGAAGATTTGGATATAGGGTCTTGATGTACAGATCTTTCGTACCGAGCAACGCAGACGTTAAGTAAAACAGGTTTGAAAACTGTTTGAAAGAAATGAAAGATGCGCAGCACTAATGCATTGCACAAAGTGGCTCCACAAGACCCAGCAACTGTATGTTTCAGTGAATAGCGTTAAGGATTTATCACTAGAATTACGAAGACTTTGTGCTGTATCAGCAATTAATTTTAAGCTGAAAATCTAGCTATGTATGATGCGTTCAATAATACCTCATGTCAATATTGCTTTGCAACAGAAGATACCCATATCAAGTGTAAAAATAATCCGTAGATATTATAAAAATATGGCGAACTTAAAATGCGTGCGGTCAATTAAGCACAACTCTGTATTTGACCTCATTAAGGTAAACCAAACTACAGAGTACTTTACGTGTTTGATGATATTATGTTCTACCGAAAACGCTGAAGACGTTGATCCTAAGACCAAACTTGAAAATGCTTCAGATTTAGATTTCCATAGGCCTCAGCCCTTTTGAGTCTCCAAGAACTACAAGTACCATAAATGTTTACAAACAGTCCAGTGGGATATAGATGTCTCAAAACGGATAGATTTAGACCCAATCCGAAATTTTTAAGGTTAAGTAACTATTTACGATCTTGAAGATTTTCTAGCATCATAACCTAAAGTTAAGGAGAATACATAGAGAAAAATTGCTTGTAACCCTCTTCATTGTGGTCTAGTGGTACCTACGTATACGCTCCCTTTTAGTTGGACTAAACTGTCTTCTGGATACCAAATATTTAATGGATATAACTATATTAAATCATTGAATATTATTTTTTTCTGAAATAAAAAAATTCTTTTTCGATAAAAACTTACTGCATGAAATTTTTGGCGCTTGGGGTTCTTTGATATTTGGGGCATAGAAAAAGTAAACCCCGACAATGATTCCAAAATTTATTTTTCCAAACAAGACTAAACAAATAATGCACAAGTTTAAATCAAAGAAAACGAGAACAAGAAAAAGAAGAGAAGGTCATCAAACGTTGTTTCCAAATGGGAATGGGTAGCACCAGCAAAACACATGCAACAAAAAATAGTCAACAAATAGTGTGCCTTCGCCATAGAGGGCAAGCTGACGGCAGCACGCTAAGTCAGTGAGGTTCTAAGACAGCACATGCTGCCCTTTGTGCAAGTTTATCCGAGGATAACATTGTTCCAGCAGGACAACGCTCGCCCCATGCTGCGAGGCGGACTCGGAATTTCCTGGTTACCAAACAGATCGAGGTCAAGGCCTGGCCTGCATATTCACCAGACTTTAACCCGATCGAACATCATAGGGATGAATTTCAGCAAAGAGTCTCTGCCCAAACACCGGCACCTGTGAACCGCCAGTTGCTCATCAGAGCCTTCCAGGAGAAGTGAAAAACATGTCACAAAAATACAACAAACCATCTCAAGGTTGATCCTGAGCATACGAAGCATGCAGCGCCACCTAGGGACTTAGGGTGGGCACAAACGTTATTGACGAATTCTGGGACACTCTTCCCGTTGGCACACAATTTGTTGACTGTTTTTGGTGCTTACGTTTCGTTGGTGCTGACTCATTCACTTTTTTGAATTCTATTTGATGACCTTCCCTTCTTTTATTGTTCTCGTTTTCTTTGATTTAAACCTTGGAGTAGATCTTCTACTCGAGCGCGCCTCTAGCAACTGTCGCTGGCAGCGGCTCCCGTACGCAGTGGCTTGAACTCCCCCACTCTTAATTAATACCTGCAGCTTCGGCAGTCAACCTGGCTGAGTGACTGGGTGAGGGCTAGTGTTACGGTGCAGTGCAATAGCCTGCACCACATCGGCACAAGCTAGCTCGGGGAATCTGCTAGTAAACTCTAGGAGCAAATTTCACACCGAGAAAAAAAATTAACATTGAAGACTAGACGGAGGGGTATATAAGAAGTCAAGTGCTATATTAGTCGCCTTTTCCCAAAGATTAGAGATATTAAATTTAGTAGACGTAAACAGTACGTGCATCTAAGACAGTTGAAGAAAAGCACGAGCCTGATGCGGCGATGCCTCGTAGCTCGTCTCCTTTGAAATCAGAAGCCGCGACAAGGAGCCACGTAGGCTCCGGTAGGAATAAGTGAACGTGCTCGCTCCAGTAGTATAGCTACTCCGAGGTGTAAACTTGCCCATTTTTTGTTTTGTTTGGACAAAAAATTGTGGAATTTTCATGTTTTACTTTTTTCATTACCCAAAATTTCAAGGAACTTTAATATCCAAAAGTTTTTATAAATAAACGTTAAAAGTTCAGTAAATAAATCAACTGAGCGAATGGACTAAAAGACCTGACGGTAATACAATGAATTTAAGACCATGACTCTTTCGGCCCAATGCAATGTATTGACCTGCCAGTGTGTTATCTGTTCGTGCCATCACTTAATGGACAGTACAACATCAAAGAATAATAATTGAAAAGTAAAGAAACATACAAATTCAGTAGGAACAACTAACCAATCATTACCATAAACGTCTCAACACTTGTGTCACTCAAACTCTAAATCTTAAGTAATTCACGGATTCGCCAAATTTATTATACAAAGTGCTAGTGTATGTGAATCTTCTTATTTTTATTATTAAACTTTATATTAAGGCATTCTTGAGGTTCTTGCTGAAACGCTGTGAGCAGAAATTAGGCATTTTTAAATTACCTGGAAGATGTAACGAAAAAACCCGATGACGTCCTAGTCGCACTTGCCAGTATGTATAAGAAAACTACGTATATGCTTTCTGCTCTTGCAATACACCAAATTATAAGGATAGGATATAGCGATTTTCTGCTCTTGCTATACACTAAATTATAAGGATAGGGTATAGCGATTTTCTGCTCTTGCAATACACCAAATTATAAGGATAGGGTATAGCGATTTTTGTAGATGAAAAACGTTTTCTTGACGAAGCTTAGAGTCAAATTCGCACTTTTTGAGCGACGAAATAGATGAAATAATTTCATACCTCTTTATGAATTATTATTTTATTTCGCAACTTCTACTCCGACGAATTCGGTACATTACTAATTAATGACTATCTCTACGACACTAAACGCACAAAGTAATAATGCTACTGTCGTTTTTGGCATCATACATGATTACACGGTTGAATTTTTAGTAATAAATATTTGATATCTCTCTCTCTCAGTATAAAGCTCTAGATTCTAGAGATTAAATTCACAATAAAATTTAATTGTGTCAAGAATTTAAGATTCTCGCCAAAAGTTGTGTAGGACTAGAGTCTAGGACAACAACAACGCGGTGAAAGTATTGGGCAGTCAAGTCCTACATGGCACCACTTTTCGCGAGAATCTAAACTCCCCAATACAATTGAATCCGGCAATCAACACATTACACGTCACACTCTTATTGTGAATTTCTTCGTATTAAATAATAGTTCACTCAAGCTCAGATAGCGTTCAGTAGTAACAGCTTTTATTAGGGGTATTTAGACGATGTTCTATTGTTGTTCTCGTCACCTAGACATTGTCAGTTGGGAAAAACGTTAGTTCTTTATGGTGAAACAATTCAGGAATCAAGTTACGGTTCCAACTCTGTTTTTGGAACTTCTGTTACGTGGAAGATACTATGGTGACCCAGAAGGAAATACAGTAAGCAAGGTTATTTTGAATCAGTGTTCCGGAGTCGGGTCAGAGTCGAGAACCAGCTTTCTGGGAATACCAGGAGTCGGACTTTGACCATAAATTCTCCGTAACCCTGGTTTCAGTGCGTTGGTTTCAACTGCAACGTGATTTTTGAGCAGGCAGAGATACAGATGTATTTGGTTACTATGTGGCGTATCCCTAACACATACGTAAGTGTTAACAGTGATGTCGCGCGAGTGTAATCCTGGGGTACTGATTACAATATGCCTCAGGATTAAAAGATGAAAACTACTTTAAAACGAAAACCTTATGAATTGTATGCATTCCAGTTTATTCATTCCTATGAGAATTGTTAATACATTTAAGCGACAAACTTTCTAGACACATCACATTCCTGCAATAATTGTGTGAAACTTCCTCGCTTTGCCCTAAAAAACCTGTAAGCTAAGTAATGAAAGATATCAGCCATAACGTGTAACAATAATCATAGCATTAATTTTTCGATAATAAACTTTTTTGCATCACTCGTGTCTTTGATAATCCTATACAGATCTGGGACAGACTCAATCGCCATTGCTTCAAAGAAAAAAAAAGAAAGATAATAATAAAGAAAAAATCAATTTACTCTTCTGTTAACACGAAAATTTAATTTAGCATTAATATTACTTAAATACTAGGAGGATGCAAGGCTCGACCTTCAAAGGCATAATCGGTATAATTAATGGTATAATTGGAGCCGATATATCTACCAGCATGTCCCGTTAGTTGGCTTCTACGAAATCAGCGAGCACGTTGCATGGGAATTGGTAATTGAGTGGAGACACGACTAATATTATTATGTCGGCAAAATCCAACTTAATTTGTGCCTCACTGGGTCGAAATCAGCGCACCTGTCTGCAGTTCCGGACAAGTCAAGTCTCGAGTGCCTAGTTTCCGCGTTTCTGGTGCTAAGTGTTCAAGATAAGTAATACTGTCCGCCAATTACAAAACTTGTTTGAATACTTTTGCAAAACCGCTGCTAATTCTCAGGAATAAAATAAAATATGTTCGCCTTACTTTTTGTATTAAATATTAGCTACTCGTAGTTAAGACCTTCGTCGAAAACAAACATGCGAGGCATAGAACAAATATGTCATCGATAAGTTTCTATGCATCGAAATCCGCGTTGAGATTATTCCTGCATGCGTTTAGTCGATTTACCAAGGCGACAAGACGTTTTTAATCTTAATATTCTTTAAAATTGAATTAAGACGTCATCGGTTAGCTCGTTCATATCGAGCTAAAAAAAGTGTTACTTTGGTCAATCAGAATTCTAATTACACTGCTGAAATTTCAGTTATTTGCCTATCAGCTAGCCGCATTTACTCGCAAGTTCATTAATTTTTTTGTAGGATATGCAATAAAAACTAGAGCACTCTGAGAGCACATACCTCCGCCAAGTAAGGCACAGTAACGAAAAATTCAAATTCGTTTCAAAACCATAATTTTCTTTGTAGCGACACTAAAATCTAATCATTTGTTCCTTTTAACAGTATTAAGCGTTTCTGTATTTTCATTGAAGTTCCGTTAAAAACTTTTTGAGTTATGCTGTACTGCTAACAAACATTCTGACAAACATTAGTCAAACAAACAAACGGACACACCGATCATAGCCAAAATTTAATGAATAACGTCTTTCAACACGACTAACAATTCCAGTGAATTTCATAAATAAATAAATAAATAAATAAAAATCATTTATTTTCCTCATAAAGTACTGTGGCCGACAAGATTAGGACACAGCGCCTGAGGTTTTCATGATTAAAACTAACTTTAGAATAATACTAAACACTAGCATCAGAGAGTTATGCATAATTATGGTCTGCTGAGAGTCACTGGCACAATGCCTACACATTGTGAATGAGATGATAAGAGAAACGTAGGCTACACAGAGTTAAAGCAGAATAGGTTTCT
>LQNS02278100.1:10476852-10489783 GCA_001587735.2 Parhyale hawaiensis
TTTTCTCTCTCTCTTTCTCCTGTCCTGGCAATAGCTCATAGAGTGCCGGGGCGTATGTTCCGGTGTCTCTTTGGGAATGGGCCTATTGGTTCGTCTACTGCCGCCTATCTAATCTAATCTACTGTGACAAACGGGGGATTTTCAGTGGAGCGTACGACACCACTCATGACTGACGCGCGTTTGTCATCGTTGTGAACTGGTGAAGGGCAAGGAAACAGGGCGCAAAGTATCTCAAAGAGCATCTCTTATCATTATGAGCAGTCAATATTTAAGGGTACGTTGCATAGGTGACAACAATATTGTTCAACGATACAACAGGAAATTGAGCAGGAAATGCAAAAAGCAATTTTTCACTCATCATCGGCATCTAGTTAATATATTCTGTCAGGTATGTATTGCAATATTCACAATAGCAATATTTATGCCATTCAGAGGCGAGCAGAGAGACTTTGCAAACCATCAGAAATTGTAACTGATAATAATTTTCAATCTGACGCTTTTAATATTATATTAAGGGTTGACGTTTTTAATAAAACCGGACAATTCTGTCAACTATACACGGTCCAGAGCATAAAACCTGCGGTTATAAACGCGGTTGGAATGCACCAGTAAAAAAAAACAGAAGCAAAAGTCCCGCAAAAACCTGCACCCCATAGCATGACATAACGTCAGTCGTAAACACACTGACATGAATTGAGACCTTAGGCTCTAAACAGACGCTGGTTCCGGGGCGGAGAGTGCGGACCCCGGAGTCAGCACAGATGGGGGCTGGTCGCATTAGTCACCATCCCAATTTTTCCTGCACCAGCTGGCTGACAAGGAGCACGTACCGGCCGCTCAGTAAGCATAGTTGCATATATTTATTCCGAGGCCTGAACGTAAGCCATTTCAGCCTGTCTGTGCCGCCAGCCAGCTCGACCAATCAAAAGAGGGCTGCTGGCTGGCAGGCTGTCTGCAACTATTGCTGGGACTGAGGTGACTGAGCACGCGTCGATGAGAAAGCCACCTCGAACTTTTTAGTCCCACTGCCGGGTGGTTACGTCGCCTCCATCTACATATATTTACTCCGAGGTGCAGACACCGCCACTGTCACCCATACAGCACCGCTTTTGCTTCGCTAAAGCGAACTGTTAAAGAAATACAGCACTCACCTCGGCCTTGGTATCCATGATCCGCTGCAGCTCGTGGTCGGCCCGTTGTACCACCAAGCACCGCGTCTCGGGACTGCCAACACTCCTGCAACACGCAAGTCAATGTGAGGAAGGCACTCGCTACGTTACCTACAACATTCGTGCCCGCAGCTGTGCAGCTACGTTACCCGTAACTTTACGTGACATTTGAGAACTCAACCCAAGGACTGTTCGGAATTATAGACAACTACCATCTCTTTGGCGGAGATGTTTTTCCCCTTTTTTTATTTTTTCTTACTTTTTTTCTCTTTCGTCTTCCATTATTTCTCCTCTCGTTTCCCCAGTCCTCTACAACCTAAAACATAATGGCAATAGCTCATAGAGGGCCGGGATGTAAGCTCCGGTGTCTCTTTAGGAATGAGCCTCTTGGTTTGTCTACTACCGCTTATCTAATCTAGAGTGCCCGCGCTGTCAAGAATGACAGCGAGGTACCTATGATGATTTTTCTTCACTGATCACACTTTCGTCATAAATATGCTTCTGAAAGATATGCTACAGCGGTCAAATCAAATTGTTACAAGATATGAGAGCCCATTCTGCTTTAATCGTTCTGAGTAGCACACTTCTTCTTTCTCTTATATGACACATGACATAAAACAATTAGCTAATTTTAGCCTACAGTAAAGAATCACGGGCTTCAACTAGAAGTCTGGCTATTTACCTATCCTCTATACGGTATGACCCGCCTTCAGAACATCGATATATTTGCTTCCAAGCGAAAACTGCGTGGTGTGAGGAAGAAGGTAAGCTGGAAAAAATAATTCTTCTTCAACTCCATCGTGGAAAATAGTTTCTCCTGTGCTTCCTACTCGTACGTCGTAAATTTAGAGTAAATAATTTAGCTTCACTGCATGAAGAAAATAATAAAAAACAGACTGCATGGCAGCGCTAAGAGAAGCTGTAATTATCTTCATTGTGAATTTAACGCCGGCTGAGCAAGATTATTATTATTATATCGGTATTGTCCCGCTAATACTAAAACTTAGGCAATCAATAGCGATCTAAGATGATTTACTCGGCTTACAGCCGGAACCACAACGTTGTGCTCAGGTGGCAAGAGATGAAGGACGAAAAGAGAAGAAGGAAGCGCCCGTGCGGACGGTCCCTTCTGTGGCCCTCCGCAAGGGCGAGGTAAGAGCCCCGCAGAAAAAGTCGGTCACCTCGATCGGTGGCCCACCTCGCGGGACAGAAAGGAAATATAGAGAACCCACCTAGCTCTGCAAAACCAACCTTCTCAGCAGGAACTGCGGCCAGATGCTACATACCCTACGGAGAAGGCACTCGGGACCCTTGGGTGCGTGACGACTGAGCAAGAAGGGCATTCACTTATACGGATAATGTTCCAACTCTGGGCCTCTTCTACAACCTGGAGTTTATTGTCCCTCCTAGGCCCAGTGACAGAATGGGAACAGTATTTGGGGATCAATCAGGACGAGTGGGAATAGCATTTCAAGAACCAGCGGTACAACTGGGAACAGCATTTCGGGAACGAACGGTACGAGTGGGAACAGCGTTTCTAAAACAAGGGAGAAGATCAGGACCAGCATTTTAGGTATGATGAGTGGGAACAGCTTATTAGGCTCAAACATGAATAGGAACAAGAGTTGGGGAAGGAACAGGAAGAGCAGGAAGCTCTCAGACGCCCTCACTGGTGGAGACTGTCGGACGTGTCATTGAGCAGCAACAGATGACGGTCCATGGTGAGCTTGGAGCTGCGCAGCGTGTCGTACAGACTGTTGAACTTCTGAGTCTCTTCTTCACTGGACGACACTGCAAATATGCTCACATTACTTTTAGGTAAGTAAGTTCACTTCCTGAAAAAAGTTACCAAAAAATCTAGTGAACGATATCGTAACAAAAACTGAATTCATTCCTCCTAACAGGAAAAAGGATTCCTCCTACCAGAAAATAAGGATTCTTCCTCCAAAAAACAAGGGTTTTTCCAACGAGGAAACAAGGCCTGCAGAATCGGATTCGATAGAAGGCGGAGCTTTGCAAGAACCAGGAGTCGGAGAAATTGTTCTATTTTTAAAACAAAATGTAGGAGTCGGGACACTTTTGGGGTTCAGGGTGGTTTAGTCAAAATTGGATTGACTCAGGAGTCGGAGCCTGGCTTTGTCAATGCGACTCCCGCAACGATACTAACGGCATCCTTATTGTTTGAGTATATTTACCACATATGTGCGTCAGTGGCACAAATAACATAATTTTCTTATTGCATAAATATCGTATGTGCTTTAGTTGTACAATTAGGCAGTCGGCAGTAACTAAGTTTGCTAGGGCAGCGTTTTTAGCCGCCGCATCATGCCGAAGGTAAATATTTTATCTCAGCATTTCAGACGAAAGGTTTAAGAATTCAACGGCGAATTTACACATGCAAGTGATTTCCTCGCCTCCCAAATTTTGGCCAGGTCACTACTACTGGCTGAGAAATAATGCGCAAAATCTTAAAATGACGAAAGAGAAAAAGACGACACGTTTGTGCCGAAAGTCCTTCCTCCACCTCTTTGTCCCCGTGCATTCATTCCCATATAGGACCCGCGGAATAGGCCCCTACCACCACCGGCAACCCACCTCACACGGCACAAGGGGAAGCATGAAAGACCTACCCATCTCTAGAAACAAACCTCACGACGAAAGTCACAGTTAGATGTAACAACACGTGCAGTATAAGCTCTAGCATTACCTCTGCATTACGCACAGAGGTTACCCACGGGCATGAGGCCCATTAACATTCTGACAGGGATAGGGTACAACACAATACTGCCCTAACGGCCGAGTACAACGAATTAATTCTTCCTTTGTGCCGAAATAGCTGTTTCACAGCCAGAAATTTCACTCGCAATTACCATTTCCATAGACCACACCATACATTGACGGGACACTGAAATCGGGCCTCTCGCAATTGGGCCTGGAGGCCGATTTACGTAAGTGTTAATAAAATGAGTTCTAATAATCACAGAGACTTCAAACAAAGATTAATTTCTTCGTCGTACTATAAAAAATGCGGTGCAAAGCAGGGAATCTAAATTTGCAATCAAATAACTATAGTAGGCGATGTATATCATACCTTCGGACACAAAGAATAATTGAATATTGATCATAATTTCCAGGAATATTAATATTTTATAGAAGAAGAATCGGCACACAGATACTACATGTAATGTAGCTATATACTTTAATATAGGAAACAATTGAGTTTTTCCAATAACATATTTGGAGCAATAATTTCAGAATTTGATGTATAGCTATATGTATATGCCTTTCAGTAGAGCTCATCCCTATAGCCGAAAGGAAAAGCAGGTTCAGAAACCCCGTAATACTGAAAAACCTAATTAAAAACACAGTAATACTACAGAGTGAAACCACATTAGCAGCCATTAACTCAAAATGCACAATTAACCAAGAGATAAAGATACAAGGACAGCCATTAAAGGACATCAAAATGACATTTTGATGCTGATACAATCCTTCATTACTGGCACCTTCTACAGCTACACCATGTTATTTCTCATTACTGCCTAGGAATACTACGCCACTTTGTGGTTGCCTACGTCACATCACTTCATAGTTGCCTATGTTTCATCACTTAATAGTAGTCTAATTTGAAGCACTGAATAGTTACTTTAGTTGAAAGATTCCTTGGCTGCTCAAGTTAATTGACATCATGGTTGTTCTGACGCTACATCACGTCATGGCTGTCTGCATTACATCACTTAATGTTGTATATGTAAGCTACTGGTACATCTCACCACGGTTGCCTACATTGCATGAATTAATGGATTAGCTTACTATGTTTCATCACTTCATGGTTGCCTAGATTACATGGTTGCCTGCAATAGGTGATTTAATGGATGACTATGTTGCATCACTTCACAGTTCCCTCCATTACATGATTTATTGTATGACTGTTACATCACTTCATGGTTGCCAGAGTTAAAGTACTTCATGGTGGCCTACATTAAATCTCTTCATGGCGGCCATTGCTATATCACTTCACAGCTACCCATGATAATCACTTTACAGTTGCCAATGCTAGATCACTTTAGGGCTACCAATGACACATCGATTCCCGGATGCCAATGCTAGATCATTAAACGGCTGCCAATGCTATATCACTCCACTGCTGTCAATGCCACATCACTTCATGGCGGCCAGTGCTTCATCATTCAGATCACTTCATGGCCACCAATGCTATATCACTTCACTGCAATCGATGGTATATCATTTCACTGCTTCCAATGTTAGATCACTTAATCCACTGCTGCCAGTGCTTCATCACTGCACGACTGCTAGCTGCTCCAACTCACCATTCAGCTCTGGAGTACCTATGTTCTGATTTTCTTTATTTAGCTTGTATACCTAATAAATTTCATTAACATTTCTATCAGCTGTTTACTTGGCATTTCATGACAAATCGAGCATACCACAAACTTAAAAAGCTTCTGTTTTACAACATGAGACTATTTATATTACTAACTCAAGCGAAATAATTTTACTCTACTGCAACTATCAAAGGATGCCATATACAGTTGCTCTACGTAATTACACTTCAAGCCTTAACATTTTGTAAATTTGCTGCGTATAGAAATTTTAGAAGTATGTACGGCTTAGCCAGTCATTACAGAATGTAAGAGAATTAAGTCAAATAGCCTAAACAAAGTATGAAAAAGTAATGGGAGAGCATTTAAAAATGCGTCTGCAGCACCGTGCAGTCAGGCCCGATTGCGGGACCGAAATCTGCCTTAGGGGCCAGTGTCCAGTCAATGTATGGTGTGGTCTATGCCACTTCTAATCAGCTGTGGTGATGACGACCCTTTATTTTTATATTTTATTCTCAGTGTGGCCAAGAAGAGTAGAATAATATATTTTACTACATAAACTGCACTCAAAAATATCGTGAACCTAAAATCTCTGCTTTTAAAAACAGCAGAGAGTAAACCAACCTATCGATATAAATCATGGTTCTCATGATTGGACTGTATTTCGCGCCGCCTACATTATTTTTACTTCTCTTATAAGTAACGCCAGTTTTCCACAGTTTACCAACGCGGCACACCGAACGTATCACGCGTGAGCCTGTAGTCTTCTACCCACAAAGTGTTCAGCAACCGGTGGGCCGGTTATCACTTGTTTATTTCGCCAGAGATATCTTTTTTCGAGCCGCGGATATGAAGTCTACGGTACAAAAGACGCTATCATCGTTACTAGGAGACTATAAATCAAATTACCGGTAACTGATGGACGGACTCAGTTCTTAATCCACTGCCATTGATAATTAGACTACGAATAAGGATAGAGCTAAAGAGGGAGTTTCATATCTAAGGGAAAATTTCTTAAAGTGAAAGAAATTTAGACAATCTGCTGGCAAAACATCCAAATAAAAAACAGATACAAATACTAAACAGAAACGTAACCAGCACGAACTGACAAAAATAATGAGAGTACCGTAACGCTGTGTAGTGAGCAGTGCTGGAAAATCATATCCTGGAGCATGATACAATAAAACAAGTTGGAGATCAACTTGAGAGTGGAAGGCAATTGGCGGTAGTGCCTCGGGAGTCCTGGCTCCGTACATACATTAAAAAAATACATATCTTGGGTCCTCACCCTTATGTTGACGATACACTCAAGCGTAACGAGAATTTACAATAAACGTAACTTTTGATGAAAGCGAACAAACCCGCTCTTTACTTCAAGCAATGGATCAAGTTTCGTTAGTATAAATGAATTCTTCGTCAACAAGGAAAGATAACATTTTAGACCTCCTCTTTGTACAGAATACCCAGTTTGTAGTAAAGAGTACCAACACCCGGGATACAGTATTGTCTGATCCAAAATTCATTGACATCACAACCCAGTTCGGTAGCGATGGATGGAGTGACTGAAGAATATTGGGCGGAATAACATAAATTGTTATCGCGATTTAGATGTGTTCAATAAAGAGATAAATTGGGAAGGTTTGAACGATGAAGCACAGTCTGTGACCTGGGACACTCTTTTAAACGATTCTTCTTAAAGTGACACTATGAATGAAATCTTCGAAAAAGTTAGTTCTAATGGAAAAGTGTGTAAAGTACTTCCCGCCGACTAGAAGGAAATACCCTAAATGTCGCCACCATAAATTCCGCAAAGGCTTACTAAAGAAAACAGCATGATTGATCAAATGCCAAAAGTCATCGTACGCATTGCAGCGACGAATTGCGTGCAAAATGTTGAAACATTATAAACCCATCGTAGAGTATATGTGTTAAGGGAAGAACGTGGACGTAATCTATTTAAATTTTGCTAAGGCTTTTGATAAGGTTGAGCACGGAATCCTAACGTAAAAACTTTCCCGCTTGGGTATCCGAGGAAAATATCTTAGATGGCTTGAAGCATTCCTGTCGAATAGAACTCCATGTGTAATCGTCCACAAGTGTCCAGCACAGACGGTACTCAGGGGAGTACCACAAGGCACCGCGCTTGGACCTATACTTTTTCTTATCATGAACAAAAAGAGGCACGGATACAACTATGCGGTCTCTTCGTCATTTGCTGACGATATACGAATATCAGCGGCGGTGCAATCAGTGCAAGACGTGCTGTTTATCGAGCAAGATTTAGAAAATATAAATAGCTCGAGTTCTAGCTGTGAGAACAAGAGTAGAGTGGATGGGATTTACGATCTTTCTCGTCACGCGAAGTAAAGGTGATGCTCACTCTATGGAAGCTATTAATTCTGCCGAGAATAGAGTACTTTTCACTTTTCTCCACTTTGAATACCGAGTACGAGAAAAAAAAGTTAGAACAAATTGTAGGCATCCAAAAACCGTCCACTGCCAGAATTCGAGGCATGCAAGAGCACGATTCCCACAAATCAGTTAGCTGTCTCTAGTTGTATCCAATACAACAAAGATTCGAGCGATTTACAATCATATATATTTGAAAAAACTATGGAACGTATCACTGTGGATGCGAATAAACGGACTGTCGTCAGATAATCAGAAAGAACTGGAAGGACTTGTGATATAGCTACGCATTAAAAGCAGAGACGGCGGCAAATATTCTATTAGTTTCACTGTACGGGGGGCGAGACTACTAACAAAATGCCAGGGCACATTCGAAACACCATTGATATGAAAGTTATAGAGTTCAAAAACTTTGCTTGGTTCTCATTAAATAACAATACCAGTGGCCAGCGGTTACGTGCACTGTAGAGATAATTCGCTGCTGGCTCTCTCTTCGGTCGCTAACTGCGACCCAGCAGAAGACACCCAGCATCGTGACTCCACACACGTGAGGTGATGTGCGCAATGTCACCTGGACTTCGTCCGAAGACTCTCAAGGTAGATACTCTTGAGTTTTAATGGCTTCGCAAGATTTCGAGGCTCGACTTATTCAGGAACTTCACACACGATGGCTAGCTGTGCCACTTTGGATCGCGTTTCAAGCGTTAATAGCAATCGATTACGTTGAGCCGCCAGACAACTAGCTATTACGTGGCGAGATAGAGTTCCTGGAAATTATGAGGGTAACCGATTAAGGGTTAATGCCTGAAACTCAGTTCGATTGAACGGGTCGAAATCAGCGCGCCGGCCACAAGTTCCCGACAGGTCAAGGCTTAATTTTGCCGGCCAATCGAACGCGCCTCAAACCTAAGAAAGAGAGGATAACGTATCTTTTCCATATGAGATCGTCGTCAACATTAAATAGGTGCAAAAGGTGCGCAGTGACTACCAGGGTTGCGGAGCTTGATGGACACAGTCCGACGCCATGGTTTTGTCAGTTTCCGATTTTTTGAGCCCTAGATCGTCCGATTCCTACCAGCGCCGACTTGTTTCTCAGCAAAACTGGTCCACTTTTACCGACGGCGCATCCGATTACTGGTTCTAGCCAGTGTCCGACTCCGACTGATGAGTGAGCTCTGCTGTGCCACGCACTTCGCCCCAATGAGCATCATTCAACTCCATTTAGCTCAGCTCAGTCCACTCGACTCCAATCCAGTCGACTGCAGCCAACTCGATTTAACACCATTCAGCCATATCTATCTATGTAGCTAGTACATGAATAGTTCACAGAGATTGTTACCAAATATATCGGTTAAGAAGTGACTCACTAAGATGGGTGAGTTCGGTGAGTCGGTGTCGGTACTGGGCCAGTTCAGCTCTGCCAGGCACGTCGTCCCAAGCGTACTGGAGTCGGAAGACGCGCTGGGAGGCTGCCACTGCCGCCTCCTTCACCTTGCTGTGCTTGGCTCGCTCCTGCTGCGCCTTCTGCTGCAGCGCCGCCTCCACTGACCCGTCACGGGTCGTCTGTTCCGCCATCTCCGTCTGCAGCTCGCTGTGGGGCACGTCATAGGTCGGGTCAAGCAACCCTGACCACGACATTGCATAGCAAGGGAGGAAAAGAGAAAGAACATGCAGTGTGCAAAGATAGCAGTCCTATATATTTTAGTACCAGCTCAAACTACACCATTCTCTGTTCTAAGGCTGAGTAGGTACGGTTGTTGCCCCTTTTGAAGTCTGTCTTGGCCTCTCAGAGCGATGTTTGGTAACAACCAACTCTGCACCGCCCCCCTCCCTCCCTCAACTGGCACACCAACTTTATCACACTCGCTGATCCAGCACATGTTAGCTCACAAATTGCGTGACCAGCAGCCTTTTCTACCCACGGTAGAGCTGAACTGGTGTACTAGAGGTGCCGGGATCGAGTGCCCAGCCAGGTGAGTGATCTATGTGCGCTCGGTGCGTTGAGTCACCAAAGTTGCTGGGTATGCGCAACATCCGTGGGGGCACTTACCTTGCCCAGAAATGGGAGGATGGGCGGGTCGTTGAACCTTCCGTCGATGGTGCCATAGTTCTTGACGACCCGTTATCGACTGCAGCCGTACTGATTCCTCTGGGGCCACTTGGCCTACATCTGCAGCACGAACCAGTGCATGTGGGTTTCCCAGAGGAGGGTGCGGTCAAGTTAATTGTAGCAAAACCTTCATTTGAGTAACTGCTTCAAGCGATAAATTCCTCAGTTTTGGCATACTCAGGGCCAGGAACACCCCTGAGCACCCGCGACTCGTCAAACAAAGGGGAACTTCACTTTTGGGTTCCCGACACGTAGGTATTCTTCTATGCTGCCCAGCGATATGCAGTGGAGCTAAGCGCGGTGTCCGCTAGAAGGAGAGGTGAGATTCAGGCAAAGAATCGTTCAGTGCCCGCGACGTACCAAGTTGAGGGAAGCACAACGGGCCCATTATCAGACAAGGAGCCCCGAGACAGCATCAAGAACACGAAGTTCTTGACACCGGCTCTCCAAGTCCTGAGTCACGAAATGAGAAGATCTTAATTTGCTTGCGATGAGTGGGGCTTACAAATGTGCTTTTCCATTGATGGATAGACAGTGCGTAGGCCCAGAGTTCTGTAACTCTGTTTCTAAACAGGTTTTTAGAAATAGGTACATACACATTGGTTTTCACGGCGCTTAATTCGCATACGGTGCTAGGATAATTCCTCCAATGTGTGTGAATCAAACATGATACGCTCGACGCTACTTACCATGTAGCTATTAACTATCTAGGTCGTACAGAAAACTCTGTTTACTTGAAAATTTCAATTAATCTAGTTGAATCGTAGAAAAAGTGCTGGAGGCGAGCGAATGAAAAGGAAATTTAGGGTGTGGAGGAAATTACACAAGTATGAAAAAAAAAAGAAACAAAAAAAGAAAATTAAGAACACTTTAAATTTTGCTGTCCGAAATGGCGTTTCACGACGATAGTCATAATGTGTGTTAGAATTATCGTCGTGAAATAGTTGTGGCTCTGTGACACAAGGCCAATACTGTTCTCGATTGGTTTTTAGAACATGATCGATCCCTTAAATATATGAATTAACCCCCAAAATCTCCAAATATGAATCCAAATGAGAATTTATGCCACATTTTTGCATTCATTTATAGTCAGGCAATGTATTTTCTCACTTCATAGCCATATTATAGGTCCAGGAATAAATGAAGTGCGACACTGCTGTTACTAGACAGATACACAGCATACTCACTCGTCTCAATTACAGTACATCAGCTTGGCCAAAGCAACCAAAGTGGTTACAGATCACCTCGCACGTTACACCCTGGCCACACTAGCAGGCTGCAACTTACCTCAGCTGCCGCTGTAACGCCTCCACCTGTCTCTGGTTTTGAGTCTTCTTCTCTTGTCGCGCTTTTTTGACGCCCTCTGCCTTCTGTACCAGCGCCTTCAGGTCCTGTAGACTTTCCCTAGGTAGAGACACCGACAGTTGATTAGCTAAATTAGTACATAATCCACTCAATGCCCTTCACCTCCATGCAACCAGAGTTGCGGAGCCGGAAGACTAGAGGGGAGTCGGAATACCAGTTGCTGTCGGAGTCGGAAGGAATATATATAGAACCCGACTTCAACTCCGGAATACCATATATTAAATATATATATCTCAATTTTTTACAATTTATTCAGACTTTCTGGAGTTTAAGTTGTGCAAAAGAATAAACGATTTTGTAAATATAGACACTAGTGTTTCCAGCTTAATTCATGTGTTTGCTACTGAAAGTAGCGTACCTTGATGGTCGACGCAGAGTCTTACCTACTACTACTACTACTTTATCTAACCATGTATGTTTTATATAAGCCTACTAACTTGATAATTTCGGTTTCAAATGGTGCAACTTATACAAGATTTTTTTTTCTTTGAAATATCAACAAAATATTTTCTGAATCTTACGCTGAAGCATATTTTAAGCATTCAGCACATTATTGAATTACTATGATTTATAAATATACGAAAGTTTAATGCCCCAAAAGGTGCTTACGAAGCCAATTATCATTGTACATGTTACAGAACCACGCTCCTAAACTAACACGAGAGTATATTTTGGTAAAAAGCAGTTGGACAATATTAATGGCTACATTAAATCATTTAAATGCCAATCGTATCAAGGAGTTGGAAACCATGAGGACCAGGAGTCGGAGTGGGAAAATTTGGAGAGCCGGGAGTCGGAGTGGGATCTGAAACATCCGACTCCACAACCCTGCATGATGCAGCACTAACAGAAGAGGCCAATATCTCTCGTACAGGTCGTAACACTTCAAGCGTAGGTATTTGCATAACAAATAATGGGTGTATGGTAGCCGGATTATTCAGCCAGAACACAATAACATTCAGGACTTTAGGAACAAAATGCACAAGCTCGCCGATGCAGGAAGTCGATATGCGCTTCACTACAATGGAGAAAGTTAGTACCTCGTTACAAGTCATTGCTGCAAGGGGGCCACTTCCCTACAGGCTACAACTCACCGCTGCTGGGAGCTCTGCAGGGACACAACTTCCCTACAACTCACCGCTGCTGGGAGCTCTGCAGGGACACAACTTCCCTACAACTCACCGCAGCTGGGAGCTCTGCAGGGACACAACTTCCCTACAACTCACCGCTGCTGGGAGCTTTGCAGGGACACAACTTCCCTACAACTCACCGCTGCTGGCAGCTCTTCAGGGACACAACTTCCCTACAACTCACCGCTGCTGGCAGCTCTTCAGGGACACAACTTCCCTACAACTCACCGCTGCTGGGAGCTCTGCAGGGATACAACTTCCCTACAACTCACCGCTGCTGTGAGCTCTGCAGGGACACAAATTCCCTACAACTCACCGCTGCTGGGAGCTCTGCAGGGACACAACTTCCCTACAACTCACCGCTGCTGGGAGCTCTTCAGGGACACAACTTCCTTACAACTCACC
>LQNS02278100.1:10535409-10547246 GCA_001587735.2 Parhyale hawaiensis
CCGTATTTCAGAAAGTGTGCATTGTCGCCAATTATCTGGCGACTTTTCATGATTAGAAACGTCCATCTGTGTCTTTTTGGCGACTCTAAGAGAGGGGCTTTGTGCAAATATGTCTTTTTGGTGACTGCAGAAAAGAAACCTCACCCAGATGTGTCAATTTGGTGACTAACTGTTCGACTTTAAAAATGCTACAAACAGCCCTGTCCTGTCTGATTATATCTTTACCAGTACAGTAAAACCCCTCTAATCCGCACCCCAATAATCCGAAACCCTCCCTAATCCGAACATCTCTTAACTGTTCGAAATGCTATCTGAACAAGTGAGCATTTTTCGGATTAATGGGGTAAAGTACGGAGTTCCTACAAATACCTCTGTAATCCGTGCAAGGCGCTTCTCATTTTTCGGATAAAAGAGGTGATGAGCAAAAAATCTGCGCGAGGTGCTGCGCAGAAGGTATGAACAATCTCTCTATAATCCGTATTAGTGCGGAATAAAGAGGTTTTTTTCGGATTTGTAAGTACCCCGGTAATCCGTCACCCCCTTCCCCCCGTGCTGTGCGGATTAGAGGGGTTTTACTGTAGTAATTTTTCTTAGCTGTGAGTCAACTGTCAAGTAACGAGTATGAGACTGTGAGACAGTTTATAGACTCATTGCCGGGTGATGAGCACGGTAAATTAACAAAAAAAATGGTCAAGTTTCAAGTGGTAGCGCAGAGCATAGTTTTATTTGTGATTGATAAGCTTTAGGTATCTGTAAGAATTGGCGACTGGTGACCCGGTCATTGGCGACTGGTGACCCGGTCATTGGTGACTGGCGACAACATTTTGGACTAGTGGCAACTAATTTTGTGGCGACTGGCGACCTGATTACCCCGGCGACCAGCCCCCTCGACCCTTGTTTGGCGACTCCTCTGCCACAGTCTGGAATGTGGCGCGCGGCGGCCACACAAAGACGCCTATAAACGACATGCCCGAAAAAATTTCTTGACTCTCTTTTTCTAGCCAGTCGTTTTCTGCAGACGGTACTTCATACTCCCAAGAAACCTATTTTGCTTTAACTCTGTGTAGCCTACGTTTCTCTTTATAATCTCTTATCATCTCATTCATAATGTGTAGGCATTGTGTCAGTGACTCTCAATAGGCCATAATTATGTATAAATCTCTGATGCTAGGGCTTAGTATTATTCTTCAGTTAGTTTTCATCAAGAAAAGCTCAGGTGCTGTGCCCTGATATTGTTGGACACGGTACCATATGAGAACAATAAATGGCTTTTCTTTCTTTCAGTTTACGTTACCGTAACTTTGCAACTGCGTTTTTGCATCCGGCCACAGGGGCAGTGAAAATAGCCAAGGCATGTGGCACAGGGTAAGTACTACCACCCAGGAAGCAAAGAGCGTAACGGGAGGACTCACGAGAAATTTGCACCAAAAAGTGATGTCATTATCGATGAATCTATGGCTGAACAGCCTGGGAGTATTTTAACTACTTTAACCAGAAAAATCGTATTAAATTGCAAAATTCATCTCTAGCGTATAAATAAATTAAGAAAATATGTACTTATTTAGCATTTATCTATAGAAAATTGTAGTGCATGCTGGTGGAAACCTTCACAGCACAAGCGCCGAATTTGGTCCCTTTTGGCGACCTGATTTAACTTCTTTTTCTTAATGGAAGCCTAATTTACACTTCATATTCAGTTCATAGTGCTCTTCACAGAGCATATTTATATTTACAAACAAATATAAGCACTAAGATAGCCAATTCTGTCAGCGAGGGAAACTACAGTAACAGTTAGCCTATTGCTCGAACTTTCTGTACTTGACAACATTTTACGGTATTTTGCTGCTCAATTAGCTGGCCAGTCATAAGCGGAAGAATGAATGAAATAAATCGAAAAAATATGGTGATATGTTGAAGAAAACAACCTACGAAGGCTGAGGTCCCACACTCAAATACTTTGAACTCGTCGATGTGATGTAAATTTGCTACGTACGGTCACAGCTAAAATTTAATTTCGTCCTATTGACTCTTCCCGTCGCATTCTTTGCTTCCTGGTACCACCACTGCAGAGACCCAAGCATTATTAGTTAAATTTCCAGTACAGGGGCCAGGGGAGGGGAGGGGGGGGGGTGTCTCTAACTTCATTTAGGTCCTAGGTGTTAAGAATTACATGTTGGATTTTTGAGTGTTGGTGTAAGATCAGATGAAATAATACTTGCATACCACAAGAAGTCTGAAACTTAATGTCATTAGGTATTTGACACAGCTGGATAACTATAATCATATTAATATAAAAATTCTGTAATCCCATACGCTAGAAGTCTGGCTGGTTACGGCCCTGGGGGCGCCCCCAACACCACAGAGCCTCACCAACCCCACCACAATGAGTAGGACCACCTACGTTCAAGCAACATGTGGTACCAGGCAAGCATCACCATAACTGAGAGCCGAGTATCATCTAGCACCACACAGCAGAGCCTGGCACGATGGCCATCGCCGATTATACGATGGCGATGGTGTGTAGACCGTCGACATCGGAAAAACTACCATGTTACGATGGAACACCGCAGAAATCCATTGGCGATAGCGATGGTCCGATGGAAATCGTATCAAACTATCGGCGATGGCCATTTTCTCCATCATCGATTGTGTTATGAGCTAGAAATAGTCCGATGAAATGACTGAACATGTCATCGGCGATGGCATACGATGGACATCGTCATCGGTTGTACTTCCGATGCTGTGCGCTGATAATGATCTAGTGAACCTGTCCCACAGGAGGAGAGTAGCAGAGCTTTGCATGTTTTATAAGGTGTACAATAATGAGAGGCATTGGTTGTATTCTTCTCTCCCTGCCCTCAAGGTTTTNAAGGTTTTTGGGAGAGCGACTCGTGCTGCGTGCGGAGCGCACTCTTTCACTTTGGAGGCTGTCAGATGTCGAACTAATCAGTTCTGTCGGTGCTTCGTGCCCTGGTCGGTTAAGGTTTGGAATTTGCTGCCGGCATCGGCTGTTGGTCGTATTGGCCTGCAGGCGATTAAGTCAACTGTTAATGTTTTTTTGCTGGATTTCCTTTTGCAACGTTTTGGGCTTCCCGGTGTTGCAAGATGCTTTATTTGGGTTGTATTACCTGTCCGTGGGAGCTCAAGCGTGAAGTTTTAATAATAATGATAATTTAGCTGTTTCTTCACGATGAGGAGCGGGGGAGGGGGCGCTCAATTTATTTAGACAATTTGTTTGGCTACGCTGCGAAAAAAAGATAGGAGAACGTAGGATAGAACGTGCAGACATACTATTGCTTGACTCGCTTTTAGACTTGTTTGTGTTAGTCAACACTACATATGTTCGGCTTACATATAGGTATACACTTCCGATCAAATACTTAAGATCAAGCTAATTTTGATCATTTGTTTAGAATAATAATTAAAACACGCAAATTGCCAAAGCACTTACTGGGCACTGAGCAAAAATTGGTATTCATCTACGTTTTACAGGAGAGCTCATTCAAAAGCTTTGTTCGACTGCGCTATTCGATTGTGTAACCTGTCCGTTAGTATCTTACAAATGAGGAATAATATTCTCCCACTCATTTTGTACTGCCTCCTAGAGTGAATCTTTGCTTACGAATATTCTGCAGGGCAATTAAACTGTCTTTTCGTTATGCTCCACAAGTTCTCAATCGAGGTAAAGATTACTTCTATTTGTGTCCTAGTAAGAACATTGACTGAAATGAATTGTACTCAGCAGCTTTTTGGTCATTTAATTTTGCAGCTTGAACGAGTCATTTTTATGCTGAACGATGACCTTTTCTGAGGAACATGAAGGGGACAACTTTACAACGGTCGGAAGTAAGCCTATCTGTAAAAACTAATGAATTCTTCAGCAATGACGCTTTTGTCGCACAGAATTAACTTTCTACTTCAAAGGGATGAATATGCTCCCCAACCCTAATCCGTCTGTTTTCTTGCATAATTTGATTTTTGAAGACTACCTGTCGTGAATTTCTCACCTGATCGTCGAACACACACTTCAGGTGCATCACTCGATCACAAGAGAAAACCGAGATTCGTCCAAAGGAACAAGTCTCTGAAGCCATTCCGAAGGAAGGAAAGGTATCGTATTTAGCAACAGAGCTCACTTGATATTTCTATTTTCGACAGAGAAGATTTTATTTGCGCACTGTCCTGATAATACACCGTTTTCATTCCGTCTATTTGTTATTTTTATTCACAAAAGCGACTTACGAATTATGGTTCAAAACTCGTTCGCCGTATTTGTAAGGGATTCTTTCCTGCCAACGAAGAAGTGTCATATTTAGCCCTGAGTTGTGTCTTTTTGTTGAGGATTCAGAACGACACGAGCCTGTCTCCCTTGACTCCATTACGTACCTGTTTGTTCGAATTCTGTACAGGCAAGGGTGAGGTTGCTTCTTCCCCCAGAATAATTTCAAAATGAACAATTGAAGAAACCATTTCCAGTTATCTGAGGAAAAAAACTGATCCCTATTATCTAGGGGTTTTGTGCTGCATCAGCTATACCGTACTGGAGCGCAAGTGGTACGACCTTTTCCCCCTAACTATTTCTACAAAACTACTAGACTGATTTTGAGCTTCATCAATTCTTGACTGCCTTTCGTCGCTTGCGCCATGTACTTGACGCTAAAAAAAACTTATGCATCCTTCTTGGATTAAATGCAGAAATGCTTGTCCTACGTTTCAACTTTACTTATAGAAAAACATTTCGTTATATTTATCTGCAGTAAAGAGCTCCTACTAATTCCATCAAATTACATCCATTATCCTATCCCAGTTACATAGAAAAGGCATTTACCGTGAACACTCAATTTGACATTCGCTTCCAATTTTTCCTCCAAAATTATTCGACCAATTATTATGATTTTGGGCTTAACTCATTTTCTTGATTCCCTCTAGTTACATGATGCATCAACTTATGCCTCGAAAATAATGTAACTCTGCTAGGGTTAAATATAGCTGTAAAAATGCTTGTCCCAGGATTCATTTTTACCTTTTGAAAATCTGGAAACTGCTTTCGTAAATAACTTTATCTTATTCATCCGTAGCGAAAAGCAGCGACCATTTCCTTCAAATTACTCCATTACTCCACTAGGGTTAAGGAACGTACATATTTTAACCTCATTGATTTAATTTTTCTTAATTTAGTCAGAAACTGGAGCACTCATGAGTCTTCCAAAATAATTCTCTCTGCCGGTCAGCTTACCGATGATTATATAGTTTTCGTTTTATAGACACATTAACTGGGACGCTCTGCAATGGACGTATCGCAGGACATAGGTTACAGCTTCAATAACGCCGTTGCATAGATGCGAAGTTTCAACTAGTACTTTACTTTTTAGTTGGTCCTTTTATCATTGCTCTCTATCTACTTCATGTATTGAATTTTGAACTTATTAGTGAGAAAATATTAGCGCAACGCTTACGCAAACGCACTAGCGACTGCTCGCCGCTGGTGAAGCTGTCGTCAGAACTGTGTAATGGCCTCGAAATCGTTCTATTTCCAAAATCAACTGCATATCTTGTATATGTACTTTTAAACGTAGAATTCTTATTTTAAACTGTTCATATTGAAATTATCTATTCAGTTTGGTGATTTTTTTGCAAATCGTGATGAAACCCTTTTAAAATATAATTGCAGTGAAAATAGAGCGGTGTTGGCGGAAATTCGACTGGTGAAGGTATGGAGGCCGCCATCTTCGCTTATAAATTGTGGGGGTTATGATCTTCAATGGGGGGACACAGGGGCGGATTTATATGAGTACTTGTTGGCCTCTTTTTCTCTAGAGCAGCATTTTAATTTTGGAGACGTAGCTAAATAACATTACATCAACCGAGTGGGCGTCATTTGTGTTTCGCTTTGACTAATAAGTCATAAGGTCCTAATCGCTGCACATCTTTCCTTTGGTTACAGCTCTGGTTTTATAGTTTCCAAAGTAGCACCATTTTGCAGTCTCACACCCAGATCTTCCAATATTGTCTTCCCTAGAATTTTACATCCATGCAATAGCAGTTAGCAGCTCAAACTTTGTTTACAAGTTTTCATTATACTGTTAGTCTGTGCACCATGTTGTTGTGGCACTGAAAGATACTCGTGGAAACTAGCTTCTCAGCATTTAGGTCTTTCACTGATCTCACACAACTCTTGAATTCAGGTTTCATCACCAAACGAAGAAGTGACATCACCATAACATTCGCATTTCTTTCCAAAAATGCGAAATGGTGAGCTCATGCCAAGACTGAAATATTAAATTGATAAACTGGCAGCACCCATCACATCTGATATTCTAAGCTAATTTGATGCAGCCATTTACTCTGTAAAGTCCACATGAGTATCACAAGTGTAAACAAGCACACTAAAACAGGGTTAATGCAAGTTATCAGTTATCACTGTTGTATAGTTTTTTAGTACAATAATGAGAAACACTCTTTATTTACTTGGCTAGAACACCAAACGCTAAATCGGTTTTACGGCTGATGGATGACATACGTTATTTTATTACGGTTATGGATGATATACGTTAGTAAAATATTTCCTAATGGAAATAGGAACTTCGGCCAACAAGCAAACTGATCGGGGTATTGCAAGAAATGCACTTTTCTGCAAACGGTTGGCGATATTCATTGAGCGTTATATATATAAAGAACAAAAATTACAGAAAAAATGATTGAAGTTAATTTCGCCTTGTGTGGATGCCTTAAGCTCATGGTTACATGTATGCTCCTTACTGGGTCTATACAAACAGTTTCTTTTTTGTTTGTTTGAGGCAGCTTGGTGAGGTTCAAACGACTTTTTGTAAAATTTCATCCATCAACTACATGATCTTTGGATGCTTCCTTTCTTTTCCATTTTCTTTTATTTTCTTGGCACTTTGATGTTCTTTATTTTTACATTTCATTCTATTTTCGTGGCCCTTTGAATGCTAGTCTGACTCTACGCATTTTCTTTGCGTTTTTTTTTATCCCGTTGGGTGCCCCTCCCTCCCTAGCATTTTCTTTGAGTTTCATGGCCCGTTGAATGCCTCCTTTCCTTGGCATACCCGAGGTCACCGGCGCATCGCTCCCACCCACCTCCCCACGCCACTGTATGTATGAATTTCTAAGGAATGCTTAGAATAATTGCGAAATATCATCGTCATTGGCAACAAATGTGTGCCAATTTTTTAAAGATGCGTGTTAACGACGTCAAACCAACTGAGATACAAGCTCCATCCACGTATGAAAAAAAAAAAGATATTCCTGCATCGTGTTACGTTATCTTTCTTGCCTATGTACTAGTAATGAAGTCCTGCGGAACGACATAGTCATTGTAAAGAAATAAGTGCCAACTTTTTAAAGAGGTGTACCTGAATCACAGCGCCTAATAATATTATAACGCAGGTCAAGTCGAGTCTGAATCGATATGATTCATGTTAGTCTTACTGAGATACCTTTGCTATATTCATGTACTAGCGTTAGGTGTGCCGCAGCGCTTTATAACTAATTGCTGCAGAACAAAGATACGTCAACAACATTGCTGAATTCAATCGTGGCTTAGCTGAAGTTATAATAAGGTTATTACTGTTGCATACATTTTTTAAAAGTTGACAGACATTTTTTACCGACGAAAACACCGTTCTGCATTAATTTTAGGCGTTCTAAAGTCCTGTATGTAGCTAGTAAAGGATTATAATACAGACATCTAACCGCCATATATGGCTTCGCGTTGTACATGGGCTCAAGACACGTTAGGTAGGTGTGCTGTTCTTCGCGTCTATTTTCGAAGCATGACTGTACTTATCCGTAATGCTTTAATTCTATCTTTTCCCCGACCCAGCAAACTGTCTCCGATCTCCTCGATCGGTTCTGCAGCAATAGATCGTGTTGGCAAAATCTTCTTTTCCGCTGAGTTTTTCTTTTTTTTCTTCCTCCGATGTATAGATGATACGTAATGGCAATAGCTTACATACAGGACGCCGGAGAGTACATAAGTCCCGGCTGCTCTCTGGGTATAGGCCTCAGGGTCCTTCTATTATTTACCAGCTATCTCATTCAATTTTATGCTTTCGTCAGCACTTTGGCGCCAATGCTCAAGTAAGGCGGATTAATCAACAACGTCTATGGATTCAGACATGGTCTGAGCTTAACTTTCGACATGTTTTGAGTCGTCGGCACACCTCTGAAAAACGTTGGCACACATTTTTGCTGATGACGATGCCGCTCGGCAGGGATTGCAAGCGTTCCTCGATCAGCGTCTGCAGCAAAAAAGCTTGTGTGGAGTTCCAAAAGTTAATTTGTGTATTTGTTGAAGCTTACTTGCCGCGTTTTCCGTTATTTAGGGAACGAATTTCCTAGATTGCGAAACGAAGCGTTCCGCCGTTCGCATGTTAGGGAGTCCCTAAAGATAGCTGTTCATGCCATCTTGCATCGTTAACAAATATGAAGCTTAGAGTTAGATCTGGAAACATAACATACTGCACCAATGCGGTCAGCTTGATGGGCCACTTACACAGCAGTATTGCCATAGTAATTACAGTATTGCCACATTATGGGACAAAACGAATCCAAACTTAGTGAACTGAACAAGTACCTAGAGCAAAACAAAGAGAGAATATATCGAATCTGGGACAAACAGTTGGGGCACTCCGCGGACCCACTGTCTGTGTTATATAGTAAGCCCTTCAAGTCCAACGTACGAAGCCCTCTTACGTACAGTAGTACAAGTTCGTGTAAGTCTCTGCTTCCTTACTTCATGGTACACTTTCTCTGTTTTTTTTTTCCACCTTTAAAGTCCCCCTTTTGATACACTTCATACCGTAACTTTGCTGTAGGGAGGATCGTCAAGCACCTGGTTGCTTCAAGAAAATTTGCGCATAAATTATCGAAAATACGTTGCCTCTCCCTTATCAAGCATGCATAATTCATGTTCTACACCTCTACTCCTGCGAACGCTCCGTTTGAGTTTCGTGTAGGCTAGCTGGGTCCTGTAGATATTCTACAGAAAAACAGTTTCTATCTTCATCGATGTTCGCACCCGTGTTATGGTTATCTGATGAGCAATTAAACATATTCCAAGTCAGAGAGCATATCTATTACTTCTGTGGACGGGCAGCTTAAACTCGACACCTGTTGTTGCTAGACCTGTATTTCAGGGCTAAAGAACTCGGTAACTCTTTTACTATGTTGCAACACTACATAGAAGCGTAACGTACAGACTGACGAATGAATGGACAGCTAAAAGAATGAAGATTTGATATTTTTTAGTAACGTGCTGTGTTGGAAATAGTCGATTTTTGACAGGTTACATTTCAAAAATCAAGCTTCGCTCACTGAGAACTACTTTTTTCGTTTCATAATTAAGTACCTGAAGGGCCCAGATTGATCATGCTATACCTACTTACAATGTTGTGAGTGCTATAGTTGAGCTTGTATCTCGACTTTCTGCATTGCAGCTCCGGCTAGATTTATCAAGCTACTTGCCTGTTCTAACTCATTTGTCTAGTACCTTGAATTACTACGCGGTTGTAGAAAAAACTTTTTTTTTTCCTGCAAAAATAGAGGAGATAAGCTAGAGAATATCGTAAAGTATATCTTTGCGAGACTTTGGGAAACTTGTAAGTGGTTACAGCACTCGAGTCTCGACGTGTAAACTAAAACAAAACGCTGATATAATCCACCTGCGGATTGGTTGTTCCTTGAATGGAAGACGCAAACCTACACCATTGGTTGTTCCCCGAAGGGAAGATGTAATTGTAAAGCGACCGTTGATTGGCTGTAGTAGTGAGCTGTATCTTCCAATCACAAGGCAGAGAAAATACTGCCTTCTATCATGGTTGTAAGGTGCAAGCTTGCAAGTTTTACAATATTGTAAATGTTATAAATCTAGGACGAGGCTCATTCTCAGATGCAGCGATTAGTATCTTTTGGAAAGAAAGATACACATATTTCTTTCAAAACACATACGACATATCCAGTAGACAAACTACATAGGCTAAAAGTTTGGCTCTTTAGCTATATTTTTAGTTACTATATAAATTAATGACGAACGACTATTAAGAAGCATTCTTTAATTTAATTCACGTAGCAAAGCCACACCTACGAAGTATAAATTTCAATAAATGCAAGTAATATCTACGTAAGCTGGTATAAGCTTATGGACATATTCGATTTGGCTCCATACGTAAGCCTTTGAAGCTTGACTAGTTCGAAACCTCAGGTAGGTGTTCCGGCTTCAACCTCTTTGAATTGAGTTTTGGGCATTGACGCTTAGTTGGTTACCCTGACACTTCCAGGAAGTCAATCTTGCTCCGTAAAATGAAGTTTTCAACAAGCCTTACGTAATCACGTTCCTTGTAACACTTGCGACACGATTTAAAGTTGCAAACCAAAGCTTTTGTCGGAAGTTGCGGACTAGTCAAGCCTCAGCGGATTAATTTTGGAGCTGAAACGAATACCCAATTATATTTACCTTTAAACTATTAAATGTAAACATCTGTTTCATGAGATTTATTTTCAAAAGGCTAAATATATACCTACTGCAACAAAGACTTTTACCCTGTTTACGTATGGATGAAAGTCTTTTGCAAAAGCAGAGGATTAGCCTACACAGGCTGTGGGTTAAAACGCCAGAAGTCGGCGGCAGCAGGGAAGGACTTTCTTTTCTCGACATGAGCGGCGCGGGGGCGGAAGCTGCAATGCTTCCTGCACTTACGATACTCTCCGCGGCTGTAGCATTAGAGCCCCTGTGAGCATAGGCATTTACGGTATTTACATAGTAGTCTGTGAAGTGGAGTAAATAGTTTGTGCCAGTAAAGTGCATGCAGAAATTTACAATACTTACCTACTCGTTCCGTGATGCGGATAAAATAGTTTGTGCCAGTAAACTGCACATGAAAATTTAAAACATTTTCGTATTCTTTCTGTCGATTGGAGCAAATAGTTTGTGTCAGTAAAGTGTACATTAAATAAACTTATGATACTTATGGACTCGTTCTGTCAGCAAAGTGCGCACAGAGATTAACAACGATACATGGACGCTCGAGCATGTCGTTTAATAATAATTTTACATAGACCAGTGGATAATGCCTACTAACAGATCAATCAATGAGCACAAGTGAACAGTTAAGTTCTAAGGTTCATACAGAGCAGCTCATTTTCACAGATAACAGGCAGTCTCCTGTTGTGTCCGATCTCTGACTGGAATCCAGATTTACAAAGGTAGGAGATAGAAGCTTGTAAAGGCCGGCCCGAATTGTTTCTTCAGTTATAATTCGTAAGTTCATTCAGGCAGCCTAAGTGCCGCTTAATTGGTGTGTGACTGCCCAAGTTTCATGCAACGAGCTCTCTCATTGGCCGTGCTCAGAGGGGCGTCTACATAACGCTTTATCGTCACACTTACAAGCGTGGGGTTCACAGATCGTGTTCGTCTCGGTATGTAGAGATCTTGTAAGTTACAATATAGTATGTGATGCACTGTCGTAGTGTTAGTGAATTTGGGCCCTGAATTGTAACTTTGTTTATTTCATGTACGAAATGCTTGACAGACATCACAGGTAGGTGGTATACGCAGCTATGAGGCGTATTCATGAAGTAAATAACTTAAAATAAGCTGTATTACTAGTTTGTAGCTACAACTTTTCAGTACTCGAACTGCTTGAGGAATAAATTATATTCGACTAACGAGGCACAACCGTATTCCCGAGCAGTGTATGGGAAGTCAAAACTGAAAGCCACACACAGACTGGCGGAGGCAGTTGGGTGACCTCAGAGAGCAAACTTCTTCTTCCAATATCGGCGGAACTGCTGTGAACTATTTGGGGGGTGGGGGG
>LQNS02278100.1:10568020-10582272 GCA_001587735.2 Parhyale hawaiensis
GTCTTTGGACTTGTATTCAAAATTTCTGGTGATGAATCCCAGTACTCTGCTTGCCATTTTCACACTCATGTCAACTTGCTGTGTTGTAGCTTGTTTGTAATAGTGATTCCTAAGTCACGTTGATGGGTGACAGCAGCCAATACCGTCCCATTCATTTGCAGTGGGGGGCGAAGGGTTCATCAGCCCTATGTGCTCAGTTCTCGTAGTCAGTTCAGGTATAAGAGACACAGCTTAGTGGCCTGCACCATCACATCAGCCACTTATTCAAGCACAAAATGGTGAAAACTGCTAGCAATTCACTATCGTTCAAGAGTCAGGATGAGACAGGTTCTTAAGCAGCATTCTAACTTGCATGCAGATTGCTCTACGCGTCAAATGCATTAAAGAATTGAAATTTTGAAATTTTAGCTAAGGCGATTGAAAAATAGCGCATCAGTCTACTTTTAAAGCTGAGAGAAATATCAGCATGCATCTACGCTTCGACATTACTTTTATTAAAAAAAAAAAATATCCGTTTCCCTGTATTTAGGCGCTTTAAAAATTTAATATAAATTACTCAAAATCCACGAACCGAGCGGAAGAAGATGGAATAATTAGGATAAATTTTTAGCGACCCAAGGGGTCACTGCCAGCCTAGTATCATTAAAGTTTCACGCTCGGGCATCACGCATGGGTAGTACAACCCAACTGAAGAATTATGCTAGAGCTAGAAGCCATAATAGCTGCCAAGATATAATCCATCAATAAGTCATCAACAACCGACTTAAACGCTTGCAGGCCGACACGACCGAAAGCTGATTTTGGCAATGAATTGCATTTCCGTTATGACAGGTGCACCCAGAGGTAAAAAATGACTGCAAGAAAAATTGTATCTACGCTTCACTGGAATTAAAGTCTAGTGATTTGCTATGTATAAAGCGTGTACACATCGGTTTGATAATCAAATTAGAATATCAAAAAGGCTGAGTTCAGTCAGTTCACTTCATCAAAGCATCCCAATCATCCTTCTGCGTTGCTAGAAATGAGTGTGGTAAATAATATAATGGTATTATTTTGCACGAACTGTCTAAGACCTTCGTTCTTATCCAAAACATAAGGGATCTTATTTACCTAACTTCAGAACTTCACATTACCCTGGAAATTGGCTGCGAATGAGGTCCAGGTGACGTTATGTACGCCGTCCATCTTATGCAGAGGTGATGTTGCATTTCCTTGTTAGAGGGAAGACAGGGGGCTAATAACTAGTGATCATGGAGAACTAGTGCTCTAGAGTGGTATGCATTTCAGTATTACTGTGTGGTTACAGCTTGAAATGTGCATTTTCAGGCAGACAATTTTGGAAGGGGAAATGAGATTGTGACCCACTCGTAGAGCGAATGTAGCAAACTGTAAAATGCTGAGTAGATCTGGTCCATATAGGAACTGGTTAATGAGTAGCGAAGATTAGTATTCGAGTTGAGCACTGCTCATTTTGTAGCCGGTGTGGATATTCCGATTAGTCTTATTTTCATTTGTCTAATTACTTGTATATATTTTTGCCGCCATATCAATTCTAACTTATCCTAATCCAACACTACCATATTACCGTGAACAATCAACGAAAACATGACTAGATTTATCGATCTTTATGCCAAGGGCACATTTGCATTCACACTAGAGGTGGACTGAATGTCTGTTTTTTAAGATTCGTGAATGCGAATATTTTATTCTGATATTCGAGAATGCGAACATTTACTCATAGTTTCATTTCTCAAGTAATATGACATTTTATTTGGATTCTAGAGTCTGGAGTCTGGACTCTGGAGTGGACTATTCGAAATTCAAATTCATTGTAAGAGTTTAGTCATAGAAAATTGAATAGCTAATTGAAATCTATTAAATTTGCTTTGTTTCCAGGATGTTGGAAAAGGACCCACTCTTACATGCATCCCACCAACCTCTCTCCCCAACTACCGCCCTTTGAAAGAGGATTATTTACTAGTAGATTGACCAGATTCCCTAGACTGCATGCAAGTCATAATTACTGTTGATAGTACATGTATAATGTAATAGTTAAATTCTATTAATAGCAGGTTGAACTTCAAAAATAGCCATTTTCTCTGCTTGTTCACCTGTAAGGTTATTTAGTTTTTCATCGTATACTAGGCCGACACCCCAAAATAGACGCTCACTCGCAACACTAGTTGGCGGACAAGCAAGATAAGATTTCGCTAACTGAGAAAGATTAAGATAAATATTTGCGTGCATCTTCCACCATCTCAGACGATCTTCATCGTAGAATATGCTTAGATGTTTGCATGTTTACGTGTGAATATTGAAACCATGCGACTATTGGAAACCATGCGAGTATTCGCTCTACTTCTAATTCATACTCATATCTTGATGCGAGGATTTGCGGTTCACATGTCATCACGATTTATATTTATTGTTGACAGCATAGATACTGTAGCTTGAACGACGGGCGGACTGAGCATTTACGCGTCAAGTTGTGAGCATGAATTTAAATGTAGCCTCGGTATTACTTAACATACACCCGACCTCCACTGCGCTAGCTTTTTACATATGAAGAAATTGCAACTTATTTCCTAGTATCACAATAACTCCTCGTATTGTGCGGCCCTGAGACGCCAGCTTCTAATTTTACATTCCGTTCGAATTTTAGTGAAGCGTAGGCGTTTTTTTGCAGCCCGGTGTCGAAAAGCGAAAGCGTAAATGTGCAATGCTGAGGCCACATATACATTCTTATACCCAACTGGTTGCGAGGATGTGGAGCTCGCGAACCGTTTCTATACATTCTAAGCCTATAGAATAGATACGGTAGTGTAAATGACGACCGAGTCTAGCGTCCTTGCATCAGGTTGTCAGTGTGAATGTCTAGTGAGTTCGCGGCATCAGCAACTGTGTTGCGTGTATCCGCGCCCAGTGGACATTGTCTGTTCGGGGCTCAGTGCCTGTCAAACTGTTATCGTGGGAGGTTGTTCGAAGCTGCGTGCTGTGGGATTCTGCGAGGACGCTAGTTTACAAGCGCTGTGGTCGGGCGTGCATAGTTTCGGCGGAAAATAAATCCACAAGGAATTGTCTTGTGTTGATATCTAGATTCCCCTCCAAGAGCTAAGACCGTCTACTCAGCAATAAGAAGTACAATTTGATGCACCAGGTTAAAACCCCAACATGCATAGACTGCGAAGATTTTTTTAATGCCCGGAGGTGCGATCAGTACTATTGATTTATGCCGGAGCAACTCTGTGCATTCGCACGATCAACTTATGGGCGGCCGTTCAGCTCGCATGTCATTCAACTGAAGTACCCAAATTCCGGGAGCAATTTGGAGACGAACTTTCTACTTGTAGCTGCGTCGTCGCACGAGCTGAAAGTTCGCGCTTAAGTTGGATGTGCGATCGATCTTTGATGCATTTGGTGGTGACTAGAAACAGCGCGTGTGTAAAATCTACGAGTAAGTGAAACTTGCTTCAACCAACACCTGTACATCACAGTATTAGTTTTGGTTTAAGTTGAATTATAATAAAGACTGTAAATGCGTGTATGTATAAAACGCGTATGCTTAACAAAAATGTAAGCAGATTTTTGGACTTTGTGATGTGTTTGAAAGCTGCTGGCCTTAGGGGACGAGCTTTACTCTACAGTCAATTATGTGTTTATTATCTGCTTCGTTTGCAGTAGAAAAAAAATTCCAAGGCCGTAATGCTACCTCCGTTAACAAACTTTACAGTTGGAATTTTATTCCTCGGTGTTCCTGAAGTGCATCAACTAATTCAATTTTGGGTCTCATCTTTAAGCAAGCACTTTCCCAGAATGTTGAATACTCATTGCAAGCACATATCAACCCTGCATCCTTATATCAGTTCAAAAAGAGTAGAGTTTCCTTTGGAGAACTTGACTTTTGTTGATCTCATTGGAGTTCAGTGCTTACAGTGCGTTGCGAAATACTCGAGCATGACGTTGGAAATCATTTTGCAACTCTTCGATATCACGCGGATAGTTTTGAAATTTTCGATGCATTGTTCTTAAATAGCACCTAACCTAACCTTACCTAACCTAACCTAACCTAACCTAACCTAACCTAACCTAAGCTAACCTAAGCTAACCTAAGCTAACCTAAGCTAACCTAACCTAACCGATATCCTGTGTGGTGCACTACGTAGATCTTCTATGGTTTTCTACAGTTTGTCGATGCGCATACCTATGGAAACAACTGGAGCAATTGACTTCGGGAGAATTTTATGCTTGTCTGATATCGTTCCATGGCGTCACCTACTTTATATTTCTCAAGTATTCCTTTTACTGAGTTTGACAGATCTGTATTTTTAACCATTATTGTATTGCACTGCAGTACTGATGCTACAATATTGACCAATGACGAAAGTGTTTATATACCTTGCATATCAGCTTCTAAGCGCATTTCAGGAACAATGTAATAATATCTATACTAAACGGTATGCATAAGAGGTAGTTAAGCCTTTAAGAAACCTAGCCTGGATGAATACTCTTTTTACCCATATATGTTTATTTAAATAATCAATA
The DNA here is from genome assembly GCA_001587735.2 of Parhyale hawaiensis. Lineage (NCBI taxonomy): Eukaryota > Metazoa > Arthropoda > Malacostraca > Amphipoda > Hyalidae > Parhyale > Parhyale hawaiensis. Next base: position 10,572,563 of record LQNS02278100.1, read on the forward strand.
CACTACTATAATAATAGTTAGATTTTCTAGGTTTGTGTTTCATATTCGGTGTTCATGCATGCTAATGCAACTATTTTATCAATTTGCTTCTGTTTATTTATCAGACATTTGTTGAATAAAAAATTTTTTATACATAATTTTTTGTTTCACCAAACGGTACATATGAGTTTTTTGAAAGATCAGATTTTTTTATAGCCTAAGCATGTTGCAGGAGCTATTACAATACTTCTATATCTACTGCCCACAGTAGCGTAAGCGAAAATTTGATCTATATTGGGAAGCGCGTGCGTGCATCTGTGTTTCCGTATCTATCTCTCCGGGCCATGTGGATGCTCTATTCGGTTAGTGTGTTCGATGTCTATTTCAATATTTGCTTGTTTGAGTGACGGCACATGTCCTCTCGGGCTGTGTGTGTCCGGATAATCTTTAATAGATTTCACTGCCGAGTTAGGCAACGGTGCACATGATCGGGTAAATGCATCCAGTTTTTTTTTGAAAGCAGAGAGGGAACTTCAAAACTAAGTTACTTCTTTGTACTGGAATCTTGCCTTAGCTTGTCCACGTTAAGGCGCATTGCATTTGCCAAAGATGACCAGCTGGTAGGTGAAAAGAAAAGTTCTGAAATTATTTTGGCCAGTTTACCCCATCTTATGTACTTTTCCTAATTTTACGTAAACTTGCAGTTTGAGTGTAGCTTTTAGCTTGATTTTTAAACGGTCCCAATTTGACCAAATTTACAAGGACCAGTATCAGAACTAAATTTCTTTTTCTATTTTTAAGTTAGGTTTGTGATTTATTATTGCAAATTTTATCTAGATTTTTGTTTCATGTTACTAAAAAATACTTATCCATGTGATTCCACAGTATTGATAATAGATTCAACGTAGTTAATCCGAAACGTTTACAAAATGTTTTTAATTACGACGTTGGTTTTACTTTTTATTCTTCGAGTGAGATTCCCTAATATTCAACCTATATCAATATAACTGAAAATGATACGTGAGGATTGTCAAGAAAATTACAGAGGCTGTTATTGTTGTCAAGAGACACATATGACCGAAATTTGGGGACTATATGAACATCGAAGCCTCGCCAAACGTTATTAATATAAACTGCAATACCTATGCAACTCAGTTTACTGACAGTATAGTAGCTAGGACAACTCTGGATGCTTGGCATTGTACTAAAAACAAATAACTCAACAGCTTAGTTCACAGCGTACGGTAAATATATTACAGTACTAAATTGTTGATCCTATAGCTGGGTAACTACCAGGCAAAGACTCACAAGCTCCGTTTTTCAGAAAGAGTGTGATATATTGATTTTTTACCATAGCGGATCCGATCAAATGTCAAATAGTCAAATAAGGAAATTACTCAATTGCTGAACTACATAACTCTATTTCCGAACAAACAGTTATTATTTGATGGGATTATTACTATCATCTATCAAATGTAACTGTTCGGAAATAGAGTTAGTTCGGCAATTGGGTAGTTCCCATATACAAGAAGCGCGACCGAGAGACTACATGATGGAGGACGAGGAGGCGTCGTAAGGAAGGAAGAAGTGGGCCGGAAGAAAGGGGGAGTGAGAGGAGGTTTGCGATAATGGCCGAAGTTAGTGGAGGGTAGTTAGTGAGATGGAAAGAGGGGGAGGCGGTGGCTATAACTGTGATGGATAGGAGAGGGGGAAGCGGCGAGCCTCGTAAGACTTGACTTACGGACGCTGCTTGCTTCCTGTAGAAGTAGTGAGCTGAGGTACATCTTGGGTTCCACAGAGCTGGGATTTGCGGCCTGATGGACCAGTGATTGCTGTTGAACTGCGTAAACGAGTTCCAGTAATAGAAATGGAAATTGTTAGCACGTGCTAGACAACTGTAGAATATAATTATATAGCTCAGCTGATTGGTTGTTGGCAGAGCGAGGAAGTTTTGACTCAATGTAGAGTTACGGTAATGATGGTCTGAAGTGCAAGCAACTGTTCAACCTTAATACAATATAGAGACATAGTTTGGTCTTTGAAGGAGAAACATTTTTGAATTTCATACATAAGTCACTGTAGTAAAACTTTAAACTCCAGTCATATACAAGATTCGTCTGCAGTACCGACTACCGCTTGGATTTGGTACTTGATAGACCAGGGAGTGTGCTTGACATATACTGTACAATACGGATGTACACCTAGTCATGCACGATCTGTGAAGTACAGGTATACACATATGAAATACACATGAAGTACAGGTATACACACATGAAATACAAATGAAGTACAGGTGTACATACATGAAATACACATGAGGCACAGGTGTACATACATGAAATACATATGAAGTACAGGTGTACACTCTGTGTACTACAGTTGGATTGAGTATACTTCTCGAAGAATAAGGCAGCGCTTGGGACTCCGTGCATGGCTGATTGTTAGAAAAGTCAGAAAAACGTGCACATACTACGATCATGCATGTACGGTGTACGGTGCTTGGTTTCGGTCCATGATTATGAGACGGTGCATCTGGACCTCACTATAAGCACTACATTTACCTACACGTAGTACAATGCGGCTGTGTACAATATTCTACGTGACTTTCATTCGCGACGCAGCAGCTGGTGCACGATGCAGCAAAAGATAGATAACAATGCTTTGCCAACGTGGAATAATTCAGCGGACTCACCTTTCTCAATATTATAAATGGCAAAGAAATAATGCAGGTGCGATATGTCTGCGCAACCAGTAAGAGAATCAGCGTCTCAAACGTAAGCAAAGAAACATACTGATGCAATTTCTTTAACATTCATTTGCAAAATCTCAAACACGTAGATAAATACTTATACTCTCATTTGTACAAAATCTATGAGATCTGTGACCAGCAGTCTACTAATTATTGTCCATTGTATATGCACGTGAATAGTTAACAATTTACGCTGCATTATGTATGCAACGGAAAAATTGACCGTATTCACAATCAGAAAAAATTAACTAACAGCAGTACTGTCCGCTGTGCAGTACCAAGAAAAAGTGCCGTGAAAATCTACGGAATTTGCAACCAGGAATTAACTATCTTGTATAACTAGTCAACAAAAACATTAAATCAAAAGGACGTACTACAAACATTATTTGTGTTCTGTGGTAGAAAGAGTAAGTACACTATTTGCGGTATTACGGATAGTTTTTATTGTTTCAAGTGCCTATAGTCAATGGAAAAAACTTTATTGAAATTCAGCGAATTAGCTCTCGGAGTCTTGATAACGAGAGTGGACTGTTAAGTAAAGTGTCTTATACGACCCACTTCAAGCCTCTTTATCCATAACTCGCCTGCAATCCAAATAGATCAATAAAGAAGGGAGATGTAGGCCTATTATGATAAAGTGAAAAGAGCAGTAAATTGGGAAAGAGTAGTAATTCACAAAATACAAATCGTCGGAGAGACTATGAGGAATCAAAGAAGTCATTTTGAACTCACCTCAGGTGCAAAAGGAGCAGAAATTGCTCTTACTTACTCTTTCTATCACGAAACACAAATATTGTTTGTAATAAGTCCTTTGGATTTCGTATTTTTGTTGACTAGTATTATAAGATAGTTAATTCTTTCATGGAATTGCACTCACAAAGGCTAATTCACTATCTCTTGGCTTTCCCGTTGATATAAAAAAATGTATACGCCAGCAGTATCTCTGAACGTGTTCAGTAGAGTACAATGAGCAGCGTGGACGTCTTCAGGAAACCTGTGGCGAAGTGGCATAGTAAATATAATCGGAACTTGAGGCTATATGAGAAGATCTGTAATTCAAAGCATTTTTTTCTAGGGGTGGACAATGGAGAGTATATCGACGGAAGAAAGGAAGAATCCATTGGTGAGCTTCCTTTTATTAGTTTTCATAACCAGAAATCGAGAACACTGGCAAGTTTATTTTTTTTTCGAATGTGCTGTTGCAACAGCTTACCAGCTGCGTTGAAAATGAACAAAAGACCGAAGTGAGTTTTTTCAAGCTTAGCTATAATGACAGCTTATTCATAATAAGGAGCTTTGAGAAACGTTTTCCAGTTCTGGGCTTCGGCCCACAAGTTTATTGCATTTTTTCACAACAGACTCGGCACAAAAGCAAATACTCTGAAGACGTAACGTCTCAAGTCTTTGCCGTCATTTTTGATGGCGGTGCAACCTAGTTAACATGCTAGCTATCAAAGCCATTTGCAATCTACATTGCTACTGAGCAGTTATTGGTTTGTGCATCCATCCTTTTGTCACACCTTGATAGGCACAAATTTCACTTTACTTTCTACAAACAGTTGGTAATGGGCGTGTTAACTGTAAGGTGTCAAGTAGAGAAGATGTCATCCTCTCGATTTATGGCTGTAGTTGGGGTGGCGCGCGTACTATAACACTATTTGCAGTAACTTACTCTGATAACTACAAGAGTTGTCCTCTCTGTCAAAAACGACAGAGGACGTTTTGAAGACCCGTCTTAATTTAACGTACTTTTATTACTAACATGATTATCAAGGATACGCTACACGGCCAACTCAAATTATCATTAGAGATAAATGCTCTTTCTTTCAATAATTGATCTAAGCCGCACAATCGTTCACCACTTTAGATGGCATAAAAAAAAAAAGAGTTATATTAGCAAGCAGCAAAACAATATTGCATTCACTTAAATTCGACGCCGCGCATCCTACATATCTTACGCTACGCCTTTAGTACATCGAAATTTTCGTGTTGAAGTGGAAACGACTCCGTCTAAGGAAGAAAGCAAGCTGGAAAACACAATTGTTGTGTCTACTGCCAGTGAAAAAGCATTATTTCTTCTGTGCTCCGTTGATCATCTTCTCGATTTGTAAGGTACATCGTGCATTGATAGCAAATAATGCGGGGTGTCCCAGAAAAAAAGGGAAAAGAACTTTGAGTATGTATTTCCATGGATGTAATTAACAAATCTAGAACTAATAAATGATGACCATCATGATTTCATTTGGATTTTGATGGTACTAAATACAGCTTACATGTATAGAACACGTATGGTTTCCTTATAAAAAATACTGAAAATAGAAATGATATAACTTAGAACCAAGCAAACTCACGATTGTGATCTATCTAGTATTATATGGAAATTCTGTGAGCTTTATTTATTTACTTGCTTGTTTGTACGATGATCATTCGCTTTAAAGGAAGAAATTCAAGACGTGAATGGTAAAAATACGCAACTGCGAAGTTTTAGAGTCCGCCATACAATCTATGTCATCGTTCAGGAGTCATATCGAGACAGATGTTTAGGGAGCGTCGTAACCTGGATACCGACCACTTCATACGTCGAGTGCACGAAAGAATTGAAATTTTATTCACCTGGCCAATATCAGTAGCTAAGATGATTGGTTTTATATTAAAAGCTTGTGAATATTGCTTCAAGATTCGATTCGATTGTATCCCTGATACGGAAGATGAAACTGAGCTCGGCTACATGAACGTGAACGTTAAATTTAAAGGTGGTATAGGAAATGCAAGTGGAATACATAACACATATTTATATTTCCCCGTGCTTGCAGTGTTGAATATTTCTTTGAGATGCAAAGAAGCTGATGATGGTGACCCGCACGGGCAATTACCGCACGTGGACAGTCATATAGCGTGTGGTCTATGACCATCTGTTTTTTTTACGAAAGCGAAGAACATGGTTATGTTGACCCAACGGGTCACGGGCCGTCTAATATTATACTAAAAGTCTGTCAAATTTATTTACTTATTTATTTACTTCTATCGTATTTCTTTGCACACACAGCTTCTTAGCTTTAAGATAGGAAAAAATTCGAGGGATGAAGATCTGATTCGATTGTATCTGCAATGCAAAGGTTAAATCTGAGCTCGGCTGCAAAAACGGGCATGTTAAATTCAAAGGTGCTACGGGAAATACAACCGGAATGTGTAACCTATAAATTGACTTTGCTCACAGGTTGAGGGTTGGATATTCTTTAGAGAAGCCAAAAAGCTCATTCTGGGGATCCTGTATGGACAGGAGTCAAATAGCGTGTGGTCTATGACCAACTAAATAACACCTTTTTTTTGCGGAAGCAAAGACGATCCCGATGATGACCCAACGGGTCCCGGCCGTACAGACGCCAAACTCGCCAAGCGCTATGTACGTTTGAGATGATTCTGTGTGCGCACATCACTGTGCGTGCGGGCGGCGTTCAAGTTCGTGTGGTGTGCTGCTCGTCGTATCGCAGAGTAGATTAGGTTAGGTAAGGTTAGGTTAGGTAAGGTTAGGTTAGGTAATGTTAGGTTAGGTAACGTTAGTTTAGGTAACGTTAGGTAAGGTTAGGTTACGTTAGGTAAGTAAGGTTAGGTTAGATTACATTAGGTAAGGTAACGTTAGGTTTGGTTTGGTAGTGCTTATTGCAGTGCTTGTCGTGATTGTAGCGCGACAAGAAAGCTTACGTGAGCGCACGTACCGTGATGAACGTACCCAGAATGGCGAGTTTGGCGCCAGTGCTCCCGGGCCGTCTAGTATTATACTAAAAAACTGTGAACCTAACTTGTTTACTTAAGGGTCCAGTCGTCAAAAATGACGGCAATAATTTTGTGATTAGTCTCTTCATTGTTCTGGTTCCTAGTGTAGATATTGCTGTAAAATAGGTCTCATAACTGCAGGCGTGACCTTCCATTGACGAAGCGCAAGTTGTACAATCATGAGTTTTGCTAAAGCAAACTCCCCCCCTGCACGTTATGGCGCGGATATCAGTTTGGAATTGATCAAATGTTGAGCAGCAGAAACAATATAGTTCAGTTGGAAGAAGTCGCCGGAAATACGCAGGGCTTACCGTAACCTGGATACCAACCGATAGTCAAATCTTTAAATGTGGCTCAATAGTAAATCAATTGAATATAAAAAGGCCTCTCTTCAGCTACTATGGAGAGATTCACCTAAAGAAAGCATAAGTGAAATGGATTATGCACGAAAAGCACAAAAACTCCGACCACGACTGGGCCTCTCTAGCTGGTGCGAAGAAATTCAGCTAAAAAATATACGATATAGCTTATGCCCGACAGGATCAAAAACTCTATCAAAAATATCGCATTTTATCTACCATGCTCAGAATAAGAATCATCGTCATATCAAAAAGTACCGACCTAGTTTTGAGAGCGTATCGAGATTCAGAAAATGCAGTAATTCCATTTTGGACCATATATTTCAGAAGCTATATTTAGATTAGATTCGACAGGCGGCAGTAGACGAACCAGCAGGCCCATTTTCAAAGAGACAACGAAACTTGTGCACCGGCTTTCTAAGAGCTATTGCCATTTTAGTGAGTAGGATATAAACGACTGGGGAAAAGAGAAGAAGAAAAAAAAAAGGAGGGCGTAGAATCTCAGCAAAAGAGACGATCACGAATGCTCGAAATTATGATCAATAGCCGCTGATATGCGGAGTTAAAGATGTCAGACAGTGTAGTTGGGGCGGAAGAGAGAAGAAGACGGATTTAGGCAGCCCCGGAGGCTTTAGCCGTTGAGAGTGTGCGACTCCTGGAGGAAGAATCCTTAGCTGTGGAAGATGTCTCTCCCAATGTAAGTCAAGACGATTTTTAAACGCGTTGACTGATTCCGCACTAACAACGTCAGAAGGGAGTCTATTCCAAATGCTATGAAATACGGAAAGAACTGCTGACTTAAGGTTGTTCTTCGAGCTTTATGCTTGAGTTTTTGACCGTTGTTTCGCAAGCGATCATTGGGGTCTCTTTCAATGAGTCCCGTTATAGGTACGTCGTTGAAGCCATACAAGTACTTGAATGTTTCCATTAGTTGCCCCTGGAGTCGTCTTTGCCCGAGAGAGATCAGACCCAGTTCTTTCAGGCGACGTTCATACGACTTGTTTCTCAGCTGAGGTATCAGTTTCGTTGCTCTGCGTTGAACTCTTTCCATGTTATCAATATCTTTACAGAGATGTGGCGACCAGAATTGAAAAGCAAATTCTAAGTGTGGCCTCACTGATGCCTTGTACAGGGGAACGATGATGTTCTTGGACTTATATTCAATAGTTCTGGTGATGAATCCGAGTACTCTGCTTGCCATTTTCACACTCTTGTCAACTTGTTGACTGTGCTGAAGTTTGTTTGCAACAGTGATTCCCAAGTCACGTTGTTGGGTGACAGGGGCCAATTCTGTTCCATTCATTTTCAATGGAGTTGAAGAGTTCACTAGCCCTTCGTGCATTACTGAGCATTAGTCGACATTAAAGCTCATCTGCAACGTTGTGCTCCATTCCATGAGGTGGTCAAGATCTTGTTGAAGCTCGGCTCTTTTCGTGGCAGGATGGCATAGTTTAGTATCATCACAGTTACTCCAAAGCCTGAAATATTATGGCTTGTTAACATGTTCTTTAGTGGGTGAATTTTCCTTAACAGCGTGACGGAGGGAAGGACCAACCAAAAGAGCGAGCAAGCAAGCCAGCAAGCAAGCACTCAACAACTGTATGTTATTACACAGTGAATTTATTTATTTACTTCCTTCTTTGCTCAAAGCTTCCTCGCTTTAAGATAGGAAGAAATTTGAGTGTTGAAGATTTAATTCGACTGTATCCGTGGTACGAAAGGTGAGCCTGCACTCGGCTGCATGAACGTGCACGTTTAATTCAAAGGTGATACGAGAAATACAAATGAAAAATGTAACATATATATTTCCCCTTGCTTACAGGCAGAGTGTTGAATCTTCCTTTGAGAAGCAAAGAAGCGGGTGATTCTAACTCTTACGGGCAGGAGTGGACGGTCAAATAGTGAGTGGTCTGTGACCAGCTGAAGAACACCTTTTTTTTTGCAAAACCAATGAAGACCATGATGGTGACCCAATGGCTCTCGCTCGGACCGTCTGTCATTTATTAATTTTATATTTGTCAATTATATCCATGTGAATACAAACTCAGAGTTCTGTTCGCTTTGTTCTGGGACACCCAGTTTAGTTTTGGTGTATGGAGAGCTTCACAAAAATCAGATTCTATGGCAGCGCAAAGCGAAGCTGTAAATATTTTTATTGTTTGGATTTCAACTTTGGTGAACAAGAAGTGCTTCCGGCTTAAGGAGTTGGAGTAAAACTGTAAAACTTTGGCCATTTTCTGCAACCTCGTTTCATTTTCTCTCATAAATTTCCATCAGAACACAAGATAAATACATAAGCTGCAATTTAGCCCATTTTCCGCCTATCTACAGTTGCGAGCATAATTAAGGGACAAAAGTAAAAAATTTCATATCTCAAAAACTGTAAAAGGTTCAACGATGAAATTTTAACACAAAAGAGGTATTAGAATACCTAATAATATGCTAAGAATTTATTACGATCCGAAGGATAAGAAAAAAGTTATGTATATTTAACTTATATTTATGAATTTAGTGTGAGCAGAATTAAGGGACACTTTTCAAATATTGTAATTTAAATCTTCAGTAATCCCATTTTCTTGCCTTTCCGAAGAAGAAGAAGACTGCTACGTCATATGTAGACATTGCAAGTACTGCAAGCATGGCTACCCGGGAAAATGTTGATAAATCTTTACGAATGAAAATTGTTAATTTACACAATCAAAATCTCAGCATCAGGGCATTCGCAGAACAGGTAAATCGTTCAAAGAGTATTGTTGGAAGAATTGTGAAAGATTATGAAGATCTTGGACGTGTTTCGAGTGTTCGGAAACGTGAGAGGCCCAGAAAAACTTCTGCTAGGCTGGATAGGA
>LQNS02278100.1:10594887-10626360 GCA_001587735.2 Parhyale hawaiensis
ACAAATTATCAAATTTTGGAGTTTATGCAAAGAAAATTATGGTTTCAGAGCCAATTTGAATTTTTGCTACCGTTGGCTCACTTGGCGGAGGTATGCGCTCTCAGAGTGCTCTAGTTTCTTACTGTTATAATTCCTTTGTACTGAATCTGACAAATAAATTTCTATGGAGTTCTATGGAGTACGCATTCTATTCACTTAGTAAGAAATAAGAAAATTATTCTCGAACACACCAGACAAAAGAAAAGCTTTCATAAAATCATAGGTCTAATCACGAATATATTACAGGTCCCAAAAGAAAATAACATAACCCAATCGTTCGATAAGTTCCATAACTCATTCTACCAGTTAAGATCATCACCTGCAGAATAAATTACCGCAATCGAGTTGAACATTGCACTCAACTGACGTTGAATGAAAAATCAGAATAGAGCCTAGGAGGAGGTTTTGAAGTTCAGGAACGTTTCACCGCAGAGTCTGGCGGGCGAAGGACTTTGTCTCTACATCGTTTAGTTTCTCAACAAGCTACTAGTTGTAGTCCCTCCACAAACACGGATAATCCTATCGAAAACCTAAGCGCAAAGAAAACGTCAAGCTATTTCGTTTAACTGTTTGAATTTCCAGTGTCGCATACTCCCCAGAAATAAGCGTGAGTCACCTAGCTCTCCCTCAATGCAACATCGCCATTTCTCAATTCCGACTCTCAGTTTACTCTCTCTAATGAGCAAAAACGGTCAAAGAAAATGCAGTGTCGGCAGCGATAATATCAAATCGCTCAACTTTTATTTTCCCTTTTGCCAAGAATTTTATTCCACTGCAGGGATTCATTCCTATGCGCTTTGAGCACAGCGCACGATAAGCCACTCGTTCAAAGGGGCAATATTGCTTGAGAGAACCGGAGCTAGCAGCGTACGCTCAGTCTTTGATGCTGTGCGCTCTGTAACAAATTCTTTACGATGCATCGGGGGATGTCGCCAGTGAAGCGGGGCACACCCAGGGATATTACGTGTGAAGAAGGGCACAATGAGGGATATTGCCATTGAAGCAGGGCACAACTAGGGATGTCACCAGTGAAGCGGGCACAACGAGGGATGTCACCAGTGAAGCGGGGCACACCCAGAGATATTGCCTGTGAAGAAGAGTACAACGAGGGATGTCACCAGTGAAGCAAGGCAGAGTCAGGGACATTACGTGTGAAGAAGGACCCAACGTAGGATGTTACCAGTGCAGTACGACACACCCAGGGAAATTACATGTGAAAAAAGGGCACTACGAGGGATGTTGCTGGGAACCAGGGCATACCGAAGCATGGTATGCATGGCATGCGAAGCATGGTACAGCGAGGGATATTACTTGGAAGTTGAACATTTTGAGGGTACCACAAGTAAAGCAAAGTATCTTTAGGGAATTCATCAATAAAGCAGGGTACATCAAAAGATATCACCAATGAAGGAGGAGATACCGAGGGGCAGTGCCAGTGAAGGGATATTGCCCGATGAAGCAGAGCATATTGAGGGACTGACTCTGAAGTATGGCACCCGGAGGAATGTTACTTTTGAGACAGGTGATACAGGTAGTCCTCGATATAGGCCCTACTTGTTTTATGCGGTTGCATTATTTAGGTTCACAGTTTCTGTGTCGGGTACTCGATACATATAAAAATGACTCGAGAGCAGATACATGTAAATGGAGTACCAGGAAGCAAAACTGATAATCCTAAATGCTAAAACTCTATACATACAGCAAGTAGGATTTATGTTGAGCATTACTTGTACTGATTTTCGAGGGACAGCACCAGTAGAGCAGGGCACATCGAAAGACATTACTACTGAAACATATATATCAAGAAATACCACCAGTGAAATAAAACATACAAAGGGGCGTAACCAGTGAAGCGTGTTATATCTAGCGTAAGTATCAGTGAAGCTGGCCGTATTTTCAGGCACTAACCAGTGAAGTATGGAGTATCGAAGGACATTACAAGTGAAGGACGACAAACCAATGGACCTTACCAGTAAAACAGGACACATCTACATATTCCATAGGCCATAAGGTTAAGTTAGTTTAGGTCCGCCCAACTTATGTTATGGGGAGCAGCGCCCCCAGGGGAACCCTGTAGGTTACCTTAGCCATTAGCTAGGTCTTCGGGATATCTGCCTTTCCCGCCCACTTTACTTCCTTCCCGTCTCATAATCCTACTGATCTTTCTTCCATCTGTTCTTCCTCTGCTTTCCCGACATGCTGTTCCCATGCGCGTTGATCCTGTGTGGGAACACCCTCGTGCATGGGGTCCACGTGTCTATCGTCATACTATATGTCCCTTTTTTCTCCCTCTGTGATATCGCCTTTGTTGTGGAAACGTAGACTTAAACTTCTGAATATAATAAAAATAATCGACGGAAATTACAAGTGAGGCAAGGAGGCCTGAGGGAAGTCACCAGTGAAGTAGGACCCACCGAGAGATGTCAGCAGTGAAGCAGAGCACACCGAGAAATTTCGCAAGTGAAGCAAGAGTACTAAAAGATATCACCAGTGAAGCGGGACCCCAAGAGAGATATATGCAAAACAGGAAGGCACACCGAAGGATATCACTAGTGAAGCAGGACTCACCGAAGGATATCACGAGTGAAGAGAGGCCCTCTGAAGGATATCACCAGTGAAGCAGGAACCCCAGAAAGTATCACCAGAGAAGGATGTCCCACTGAAGTATCTCACCAGTGAAGAAGGATCCGCTGAGGAATATCATCAGTGTAGCAAGATCCACAGAAGGATACAGTAAAACCCCTCTAATCTGCACCTCAATAATCCGAAACCCTCCCTAATCCGAACATCTCATTTCTGTTCGAAATGCTATCTGAACAAGCGAGCATTTTTCGGATTAATGGGGTAAAGTACGGAGTTCCTACAAATACCTCCGTAATCCGTGCAAGGAGCTTCTCATTTTTTGGATAAAAGAGGTGATGAGCGAAAAATCTGCACGAGATGCTGCGCAGAAAGTACGAACAATCTCTCTATAATCCGTATTAGTGCGGAATAAAGAGGTTTTTTTTTTTGGATTTGCAAGTATCCCGATAATCCGAAATCCCCGCTAATCCGTCACCCCCTTCCCCCCGTGCTGTGCGAATTAGAGGGGTTTAACTGTATCTCCAGGGAAGTAAAACCCAAAGAAGAATATCACAAGGGAAGAAGGACCCACTGAAGGCTATCGCAGAGTAGCAGGAACCAGCGAAGGATATCACCAGTGAAGAAGGACCCACTGAAGGATTTAAACCAGTTAAGCTGGACCAACCGACAGGTCTGACCAGAGAAGCTGGACCAACCTAGATATATGAGTGAAGCGGGACCACCGAGGGATACCATCGCTGAAGCACTTCCGTAAGAGTTTTATGTATTATATTTACTATGCTGAACAAATTGTAAATAACGTTTTCGGTAAATTTTATTATTTCTGAAAATGCTTTATTAAGTACTGCTAGGATTCATCCTATTACTCTTATTTTTGCATCCTGCCAGCAGCAACTCGTAGTTCGATATCTGATCGGGGGTTCTCTCTTTTACCAACTTATCTGTTTCGCTCACCTCTCTGACTGCCAAGTAAATAAGTATTCATAGGAATAGCACGACTGAAAATTCCTGTACGAGCTATTGCAGTAGCGGATGAGCAATATACAATTATTTTTAATCAGAAAATACCAAAAGTTGTCTTAATTATTTTATGTGACTTGAATTGCACAGTTTTAGCCCATAGCGTTCCTGGACTATTTTTTTTAGGAATAGCACTACTTTCCTATATGAAAATTACAGGTGTTTATTCGAATTCTCTAGACTTGTCTAGAAGGATGCCTGGGCTAGCATCGAGTATTGGCTACTTCAACAAATATGCGTCGTTGGCCAGTTCTTTTCCAATTGTATGTTGCTTTTCTCATAAATTTAATCAGAACTGGGCGCACGGTTATTGTTTCTTACTTCTAGTTCTCCTCGCGCTGCTGCCATTGTTTGGAGGCTTTGCGGCCTATGGTCTTAATCCATTTGTTAAAAGCTAGTATTGTAGCTGCTCTGAGGTTGGTTTAGTTATTACGATAACAGTGTAATTACCTCCGCCAAGAAGGTTATGTTTTCGTCGTGTTTGTCAGTCTGTCTGTCACCAAGATAACTCAAAAAGTTATGAACCGATTTGGATGAAATTTACAGGGATTGTTAGGTATGTTAAGAGGAACAGATGATTACCTTTTGGTGAAGATATGTCGATCCGTTTGTTTGTTTATCTGCTTCATTTTTCTCGATGCCATAACTCAAAAAGTTATGGATGGATTTTGATGAAATTAACATGAGTTGTTATCATCTCAGAGTAGATGACCAAATGTTGGTAATGGTCTGTTTGTTCGTTCGTTTGTTACTGTTATCAACTTTATGATTGTTAGCACAATAACTCAAAAAATATTGAATGGATCTTAATGAAATTTATAGGAGTTGTTAGTAATGGTAAAAGACATAAGTGATCAAAATTTGATGCAGATCGGTAGGTTCGTTTGTATGTTTGACTCATATTTGTCATAACGTTTGTTAACAGTATAACACAAAAAGTTATGTACGGATCTTCAAAAAAATTGAACAAGCTGTTATTAATATAAAAAGTCACAAATGATTAGAGTTTGGAGTTTATGCAAATAAAATTATTGTTTCAGAGCCAATTTGAATTTTTGCTACCGATGGCTCACTTGGCGGAGGTATGCGCTCTCAGAGTGCTCTAGTTTGTTTCTCAATTGGACCTCAGGGATGTAAGTTCTCAGTGTCGTTTAAAAAATGATAAGGACTTGACTCACATTCATCGAAGGCTATGACTCGCATTTCTCGGGCTGAAGAGAGACAAAGGGCTTCAGGCCGTATATATAAGAAAAAAGGCTTCTAGTTTCGGGAATGTAGGATCTAACGAAAAACCGAAAAATGGACGCGCCCAGCCTACCATAGATGTCTTTTCAGCAAAAACCGGTGAGTCACTGGGAGTCTAAATGGCTAACACTAAGTCAAAATCGCACATATAATTAGGTAGACGTTTTTACTTTCTCTCTTTTATAATATGACCGACCAAGGACTAACAGGGTTAATGAGCCTGGAATTATGCAAGTGGTGTCTTCCAAACAATCCCAACGAAGCCACCACAATGGGCAGTTTAATCTGATCTCCACAATTGTAGGCTTGGAATTAGCTTCCCTGCTTCGTCTTTTTTTTCTGGCATCATTGCTTCCAGGAGTTTTTCTTAAGTCTTAAGTATTGAGAATTTTGAGGCCAAGCTCGGGAGTGAGGGGAAATTAAGAGTCTGGCGAGACTCAAAATACCAATTAGAGAGCCAGTCAAAGGAGCCACCGCCTGTGGTATGCGAGGGACAGCGGGGAATCTTCAGGAGGTGCGGAGGGAAGGAGAGAGAGTGGTCGGGTGGTGGGAGCAAGTATGGAGGTGTGGGATGTAGATATGAGGTGGAGAAGTAGGGTTGTGGAGGCATCAATGGGGCGTAGGACGCAGATTTTGGGTTATACTAAAGGAGAATTTGGAGGGTGAAGGCTAGCGTGAGAATGATACAGGACGCAGATGTAGGACACGATTGCTGGGAGAAGCAGTAGGACGGTGGAGGCTTGCATGAGGTTGTAGGACGGAGATATGGGGTGGCACTGCTTTAGGGGTGGGGAAGTGAGATGGTTAAGAATGGAGATTTCATTGTTATCATTATAACAACACACTTTGGCGTACATAGACTGATATTAAAACTCAATTGGAGTACATATGAGCAACCTCAGGATCTCCAGAGGACTGTTAAGAAGAATGAGTAAAAGAAGAAAAAACTCAACGGCCGACTTGAACGTTTGCATATGAACACGGCCGAATAGGGGTCCCAGCAATGGATTCAGTATCAGCACATGCAGATCAGGGTATATACCACCGACTGAACTGTCGAGTGTGGCACGCTGCAATTTCCAATGTAAAGGGATAAGTTCAATTCGAGCTCGAGTGTTTCTTTCCAGAATCTTGAGGACGGTAAGAGAGAAACTTAGCCCATGGTCCACATTTTTGAATCCCAGTAATGTATACAGAGGCACGTGACGTACTCCGCGTACGCGGAGAATGACGAACAGATATCACCGTACACAGGCGAATGTTATCCCCAGTTGCTTTACTGTTACAGTCAGCAAAGCTCTACATGTTATAGTTAGAATTTATTAAGTTTACCAGTAACTGCTCAGATGTGTACTGTACATCTGTTGTGACAGCTTGAAGTAACCTGGGGCGTTGTACATCACGAAGCCGCTTTCTCTAAACTGTCGAGTGCGTAACTATAAACAGCAGCGCAGGTTGAATAGGGGACGCCAGGCACTGTTCGTGCCTCACATGGGTAACAACTGGGCGTCCCACCCACTGGTAGTCCTCGCTATATGTTGGAACTGTTTTATGTACGTTAGCATTTAGTTCCAGGTACTTGATGGAGGTACTTTGGACGCATTCCGGTAACACCATTGCTCACTTGCAAGCGGCGTAATAAGCCCACCTTTGAAGGCTTTACCTTAATTTACAAAATGTACAGGAATTAAACATTTTCTGCACAAGGTTAACTATACTCTAAGTTTATTTTCTTTCCTATTCAACTGTCTGTGAATCATTTAAAAAAATTGCAGTATTTCCTTAACCCTCTTCATTTCCGTTCTGTAACGTAGTAGAACATGATTCAATAAAGGCGTAATCCAAAAAATAATTATGAATTTAGGCCTTCAGGTTAGGCCGCCTTTATTCAATATTAATCAATCATCTCGCTCTTGCACTGGTCTGTGGCTTTTTACGAAAATTTTCTATATACTAAAATAGTAATATTATGGGTCTTCCGGTATCTGAACCGGTGGGCTCATTTAAGTTTCCCTGATAACTAATGGTGATTCCCCGCTAGTAGCAAATAGGCTGCCCAGCTATGTTTCTTATTACCTCATGTATCGGCTCTTACATGCAGATACAATTCATCATCAAATTTCACATTATCTTCAAGTTGTATTGTAGTTTATTTTTCCAACAACAATAACTATTAGGTTATAGAGGCGATCTGGCATCATCACCTTGTAGGTCAAAATGATTCAGTAGGTTAGGTGATTCAGCGACTATGTAACTTTTATGCTTTGTTTCAGAAATTATTCTCCTCTGAGAGCAATTTTCGTCATAACAGTTTTGAGCTTCAATTTTAGACTTTATCTTCAATGAGCTTANGGAGACTCAGTCAGTTCAGACCCGTATATTATCTTTGAAGTTATAGGAGAACACGAATTTTTTCAATTAAAACGTAAGAGGGGTTAGGCAATAACTGCCATGGATGGCTTCATTTAATTAAGAACATTCGAAAATAGCATTACCTTGTGATAAATCCCAAAGACCTCCCATATGAGTTCAACAAAATATGGCTGGGTGGTACATGTTTTTACCACAAGCGCCACCGTATTTGAAAGGAAGATTCAATTAAAAGCCTTGTTTTCGACATTTCTCGTCGTTCCCCTTCAGAAGACGGAATTATTTTTTCTCGAACCAGCACGGGCAGTTACTAATAATCCCGACGTCGCATCGTACGCAATGAGAGTCTGGTGCAAGTTCCCTGCCAAAAATTCTCTCTCAAAGGGAGTTTACTTTGAAAATGCTCGGGTTTTTTGCCTGGCCGTTGCCATAGAGCTTCCAGTCTCGTCGGATTATGTCGGCAAAATGATTGGGGATTTCTTGAGTTGCTGTGAGAGAGAGGCTGCCAACGAGGGAAAAACCAGTGCTTGGCTGTGCCTAATGAAGAAAAAAGATAATTTTGATGAAGACTTGCATCCCGTATTTCTTCGAATTACAGCAACGGTGTCTTTTGGGAGAGAAGAGCGGTCAAAAATATTTTCATGTTTAGGAAAGTTGAATATAATACAAGGAGTTTAGTGTACTGTGGCTGGAAAAACAAACCGCTTTTACAAAATAAGACTCCTTCAGTACTGATTTTTTCAGATGGTACAATACAATGAGTGAGTGTTTTCTAGCGTAAGTAAGAGACATCAGTTATTTTCCCGTTTATGTACAAACAAGATGCATATAGTGATGAGTACTTTTGTCCTTCTATTTAGCAGATAATGAGTACTTTTTCCGTGTATGCAACAGACAAAATTATGTATTTTTATCTGTTCGAGTACTAGACTGTTAGACTTGAAATTATGATAACTAGCGGGACCCGTGGAAATTCCACGGTCGGTTAATGTCCTCACTTTATATAATGAACCAATCCTAACCTACGCTATTAAAACTCACTTTAGTTCGACCTAACGCAAACTCTCTTCCTAACCTACCGATGAATAGCATCTATTCCTTAATCCTAATGAACTGCGTCAAACCTCAAGTGCGCTGCACATGAGAGTCAAAACATGGCAACATTGCTCCCTATCTTTCCCCTTGCGCTGCTGTGTATGCAGCTTCGACTTATCTAATATTATATTCAATAACTGTTTAAAACTCCGAGCCGCAGCAGCAATTCCACTACAGCGAGGGCCACGTGCTCACTTTAGACTCTGTCTTTGAATTAATATTGAGTTTCAATTCACAACTGTACATACATATTGCAATCCATGGGTCTTAATAGATTTATCCATTATCATGCGCGCAGAAACATCTGTTCCAAGAATGTGAAGCGCTTCGGTCTTCCAACTCGTAGCAAGTTCATCCCTCATAGTGTGGGCACACTATCGTAATAATTTCTCAGCCCCTTAACTTTTCGCTTCGGCCGTCTTTCTGCCGTGACTAAAACTAATAGCGCTTGAAAGTCACGTTAAAACTATGCGTCATTGCAACTTTATATTAACTCAAAAGTAGGAGGTAAATATTCCCAAAACTTGGCCATTTCTCTTTGTTGTAACGTACAAACTACCAGAAACGACGCAAACCTTAGACATTCTTTTTAGTGGTATAGCAATGTCCAATCAGATACAGATTTGCGTGGCAATACAACTTCTACGTAGGCGTGCCCGGGCCGTAAGTCACCCTGTACATTCGCAACATATCTAGACACCACAGCATAGGCCTATTATTCTCAGAAATCTATCACTTTAAGATAAAAAATTCACTGATAGATTTCTAAGAATAATATGTTGTGGCATATTATTACGATAGTGTGCCCACACTACTAGGGAAGGACTTGCTACGAGTTGGAAAGCGGGAGCGCTTCACGTGTTCGGAACAGATGTTTCTATGCGCATGATAACGGTTGAATCTGTTAAGACACATCGATTGCAAAACGTTGTACAGTTGCGAATTTAAATTCAATAGTAATTAAAAAACAGAGTCTAAAGTGAGCCCGTGGCCCTCGCTGTAGTGGAATGGCAGCCGCGGCTGGGAGTTTAAGCAATTTTTTAAAGATAATAATGTTAGATAAGTCGAAGATGCATACACAGCAGCGCAAGGGGAAGGATAGGGAGCAGCGTTGCCATGTTTCGACTCTCGAGTGCAGCGCACTTGAGGTCTGACGCAGTTCATTAAAATTAAGGAATAGACGCTATTTATCGGTAGGTTAGGTTGAGAAGCTGCATTAGGTCGAAGTAAAGTGAGTTCTAATAGCGTAGGTTAGGACTGATTCATTATGAAAGTAAGGACATTCACTAACCGACCGAGGATATCCACGGATCCCGCTAGTCTCCATAACTGATGAAAAAGCCAGTTTTGAGACGAACACTAATTCCGTTAGCTTTCTAATCAAGTTTTAAATATTTAATAACGTCTTTATGGCTTAGTGCACAAAGTGAAGAAATGAAAAAGTCTCGTTACAGTTGAAAGCCTCGAACGTTAAGGGAAATAAAGGACTTTTCACATAGACTGACCACAAAAATTGTACGGCCGGATAATAACAACCCGAGAACTACTACCTTCCCAAGTAAGAATAATCTGAACAATATCACGTAAAATATGAAATTAGGTAGGACTCCAATGGTACAGATCAGGGAAAGTACTACTACTTCAAATTAGACCTGGTAACCCTCAATTAACCTTCGGTGCTGCACGCTGGGATAAAGATACAAGCTTCTGAGCCATCAGTGCTTTGGCAAAACGAACACAGCTGGAAAAAAAGCTTTTGGTCTGAGAGAAGTTGTTTCGTTTAGCGAAGAAGGTGAACTTTCAAACCCAGAACGTCGTTCCAAATGTGATACACGGTGACGGAAGCTTAATGTTTTGGAGTTTTTTCTCTACCAATGGGACGGTAAACCCGAAGAAGGTATATAGAATCATGGCAAGAGGATGAACTATCAACATTCTAAGGAAGACCGTGACGCAGTCCGCTCTAACACTTCATCTTGGACTCAAATGGCTCTTTGAGCAGAATAATGACCCACAGCATACTCAGATCTGCTACAAAATAGTTAGAGATAATAATGTGTTTCACAATGACAAGCCAAAACCCGGATTTACATCCAATCTAAAACTTGTGGGAATTTTTACGAGAAAAAAATTGGAGTAAAAAATCTTCTCAATATCGAAAAATTTCAACTATTTAATAAAGAGGACTAGGTCTATATTTCAGCAAAGGTCTTTAAGAAACGAATAGTGAGCTATAAATGACTTCTGAGTGCGGCGATTGCTATTATGAGCTTTACAGCTACTTTTCCAGATACACATGAATATATTTAAATCTGGTAGCTCTCCCACTTTCGCTAATTTTTTTGTAGAAAGAAATTCCTCTGAGTTACCATGTTATTCTATTTTATTTAGAAATAATATTACGATCCTTAAAACAATTATTTGCCAGAATAGTCACACCGTGAATGAGCAAGTTTAATGTTATAAAAAAATCGAGGAAGGTGTGGTCAATTCCAAGCATAACTGTATATCACCATGTTTGTTCGTTTTAACAGCTGGCATGTCTATTTTTGTCCGTCCACCAAAAAATACATATAGTAACTTTGTTCTTCTAATCAACATGCATCATTGTAAATTTGCCCGTCTAAGCAGCACGCATAATTATATTTGTCCGTTTAACTAGTAAAAATTACGTGTCTAACAGCAGACACGTAAGCATTGCAGTATGTCTAAATAACAGTGAGAAACTATTTTCATCCCTCTAGCGAATTGACATGGATAATATTGCTCTTCTAAATAGAAAACATCAGCAGCAGGAGCGTTCCTTCCTCTAACAAGTGGACATGAGTAATATTGTTCCTGTAAATGATAGGCATTCTTTACAGCGACATTGCCGCATTTTATTACATCACGAAGGGCCTCGTACAAAGGCTACTTAGATTGGCTTCACTTTCGGTATTGCGTCAGCAGAGACGGGACAGCCATTGTTCTTTATTGCATCTAAACAATTCATTTGGTTTCTAATAGCAGAGGTCCAGTGGGGGATCTCTTTCCCTCGTCGCCTTTTGGCCGCTCGAGAAAAAAATCAACAAATCTGTTGGTGTTGGGATGGAGGATAAATTATTTGAGTACTGTACCGATGTCGGTGAAAGAACGAATAATTTGGATTATACTGTATTTGTTTTCAGTTAAGCAGAGCATGTCAAAGTTGAAACGCGTACGATCTGCACAGTATGTGACTTTTCCGCGTTTTACTGCCGTAATTTCTCCCTCAAATAGGGTTTTGTAGGGATGCCGTAAAACTAACGGCCATTACCTTAAAAAAAAAAAAATAAGGGAATCGGTTTCTTAAAAATGTACGGGACAACCGTAAATATTACAGGACTTACACCCCCCCCATTGTACCCTAATTAACTACGTTTTCCCTTTACAGCGATATCGTAAAGGTAAGAACCATTTTCCCTCAGAAATTTGATTATTCGTTGGGAAATAACTAAGAGGTTCTAAAAAAAACTAAAACAAACGTGAATTTTACGTTATTTGTCCATATCTTTCCCCAAAAATTCATCAGGATTTTTTTGTTATAGTGTAGCTACACGAGTGAGAATAAATGCTGGATGGACGATAATTTACTCAACCTTAGGCCTCTTTATTTTTGAGGCCGGAGGACGCAAACACCCAGCTCTGGTTCATATATCTACCCATAGTTATAAATATGTTCCCCTGTGCTTTCAAATCCCACAATGAATGGCTAGAATGCCATCATGTAGACATATAGCAGCTGTCTTCAAAGCTCTAGAACATTATAGGGAGGTGCGTCTAGAGCCGGTTCCTTTGCGCTAAAGACTGTTGCGTGCCCAGGTCGTCAGTTCAATCGGCCTGTGATTTCCAGCATCGAATTCGTAGCCGGGATTCGATCGATTTCGGTCGTGTAGATGTGCAGGCGTTCACGTCGGCCGAATGTGGCCTCTTGAAGGATTCTTCGCAGGAACGCTTAGGGAATAATGGGGTTGTTTAATGCTCTGGGTGGATTTTTATTATTCGGGTGGCCATTGATAGCCGAGAGTGTAGTTTTAAAAATAATTAAGTCCAATAAAAAGAGAAGCGTAATGCGTTTGGGTGAAAGCTATGTACAATTATTCAAAATTACCATGCGGCATTGGTTGTGTTAAATCCATAAGAATTAAAAAAAGTTTGGTACACTGAAAGGTTCTAAAACATTTTTCTATGCTACAGTGAACTCCGGACAGATCGAACGTATAGCGTGGGAAATAAGTAGGGTGTTCACCTCACGTGATCAGAGCAAATCCGAGAGTTACATCACAGTCAGCTTATCCATTCACGCGTAGGTAAGGTCCCAGCGACCATCGCATCATCACTACAACAACCTGATCGACTTCTTTGATTGGCTGTGATATCACACGAGCTTTTGCTTTAGTCAAATGATGAAAACACTCGTTTCAGCTGTACATTCTAGATTGGCTCGATTGCTGTGTGTATTGTTATGACTTTGAGGACACAATGGTGTAAATAAGTCATAATAGAATTATGTTCTGTAGCAATAGTTTTAACAAAAGGTTGAAGATAAGTGATACTAAACATCTGTAAATTGAGGAAATTGCTATCTAGCATGGACCGAAGAAAAGGAAAAAGCATAAATATAACTATATTTTGAAGAGTAGAGTGTCACAATGGGAGTAGGGAACAGTATTCTACATAGGGTCAGCGTGGCACCCTTAGGGAACCATTTCTTAGTATCCATCCCACTTTGAGCAGATGATTTACCCGAAAACTCCATGATATAATTCTGTTCTTAGCTAGAATGACAGCTATTGTTTTGAAGAAGCATGCATTTTTTATTGTTTTGCTCTCTTTACTGCATTCTATGTAGTTGATAGCCGTTATCGCCACATCCAAGACTGAAGGACAAGGGATGCTCTAGCTGAAACTCATCGTCGGGTTGATGTCATAATAGAATTAATGGGATGGACGATGATAACAGCCGCAGTCTAGATGATAACGGCCGCAGTCTAGATGATAACAGCCGCAGTCTAGATGATAACGGCCGCAGTGTAGATGATAACAGCCGCAGTCTAGATGATAACGGCCGCAGTGTAGATGATAATGGCCGCAGTCTACAGCACAGGCGCTGGCGGCCAACATAATCTGAACTTCTTTTTCAAGCGTCTGCGCCACTAGAAAAATAAAGCTACAATACGCAGTGTATTGTACAGCTGAAATGTTGAGAGGTGAGGGTAGTTCACTTTCGGTTTCTATCATCCAGTTTCCTGAAAATGTTCTGAATAAAGAAGAATCTCTCGGGATTTTTAAAGGAGATCCTACCGTTGTGAGTTGCAACAGAAAAATACAACCCGAGGCGCAAAGGAGACTTCGAGAGGCTTAATTTCGTAGATATGATCCAAGTCAAATTACTCGTATTGATGCTTAACTTTAATAATCCTTAGCTTTGGATTCACCGCCTTTAAGCAAGGTTCAGGCCCTGATCGCAGACTGACGACGACAGACTCAAACTTGTTTCTCAGTACTGAGTTTTCTGACGACATGCCCGTAAAAAATTATCATGTGACAAGTATTTTCTCCTTCTCTATATGCGACACTAATACCTATTGAACGAACATCGGGGCCAAGTTTAACTTGAAGCAATACACTATTGTGCGCTAAGCTTCATTTTTCCCCTCTACATAAAACGTTAGTTCCTGCGGGGCCAAAATCAGCTTCAATTTTAGCTTCAAGTAGAAGACTAAGGTGAACAAAATTTCCTTTCCTTCCTATTTATAACGCTAATACCTATTGGCCCAAAATTGGTGCCAAGTTCAATTTCGAGATTGCCTGTTATACAGAAGCTGGGCTTATTATCGCGGTGGGAGGAGCGAGAATGATAATTTCTCTGTTCTGTAATGCAATGTTCGGAAATAAGAGGCAGTTTCTGTGCTCTAGCCAATTGAAGCAAATAACAGTCCAATACATTGGACTTTTCGTGGGCATTTGGCCAACATTCTCTAATTGAAAGCGGTGGTTTTGTTGAGTACCTGCTCTGCGAATATGTTTTTACAGACCAATATAGCGAAGAGGGTAATGTCCGTCGGGCGAACAGTGCAGACCTCTTGCGTGCCTGTGTCCGAGGGCGGCAGCCGGTAGGCACGCTTGACAATATGTCTATCCGTGGCCAGTACATCTAACATTTGCGGCGAGAGGTTGCACTGTGCTAGAGATGTAACATGTTTGAGCGCGCAGGCCCTCGCAACAGTGGGCTGCGAGTGTCAGCACGGACTCTGGTATATTGCTTTGTCGATTTTTTAAACTATCCTGATTCTAAATGTTCATTCCCTAGGTACATTGGCAATACAAAGATGCTGTTAATTTCAACAGCTTTTCCCAGCTTGAAATTGGGAGCTCTATATGGGACGAGGCTGAAAGTAACGAAGTTGTGAAGTGAGTTATTTGTAGAGAACAAAAATGAAGCGAAGGCAACACGGAGGGAGCACTGGTGAATTTGCTTCATGACTGTGGTAAGAGTGCGGAGGTAAAAAAAATAGCAGAGGAGATAAATAACGAAAAATATGGAAAAAACTTACAAAAGCGTAAATCTATAAAAAATGAGTTATATAAAGAAAGGACGAAAAATCTATTGATGAGATAACAACAAAAAGGAAAATTTAGCCTTGACAAACAGCACTGAACGATTGTTCTGATGAAAAAGAAAAAAAAAAGAAAGAACGACTGAAACTCAGATAAAGAACGACTGAGTGTAAAAAAGACATAACTGAAACTAAAAAAAGGAACAGCTGATATTAAAAAAAAACAACGATGGCTGAAGCCAAAGAAATATCGAAGAATGAAACTTCAAGAATAAATGCCTAAAGCTCATAGGAACAGTCCGGGAAATTAAGTTGAAATTCTGGAACAAAGAGCATAAAGTATCAAAAATCAGCTGCAAAACAATGTTCAGGTGAATCTTCGCGAAACTGGAAATTGCTCGACACCTATCACATATCATATCAATGAATAAAGTTTGATCTGTGTTAAAAAAGCCTCTATGTTTTTCATGTATATAAGAATTTAGGCTTGTAGAAAACAAAGAACAGGTCGTTCAATAAACAAATTATCACTCGTCATTCTTCCCAACACCAGGAAGGATGGTCCCATCAACTGTAAAAAATCCCTGAAATTTGTCTCCACAACTTATAGGAAATCCACTTTCAAAGATATGGAGGCAAATCAGCTTATTAGTAAAATTTCATGCGGTTTTTTGATATAAAAATTTCTACTGTCTCAGAGTAAAAAATGAGAATATAATTAAACGAGCTAGAGGAAACTAAAGTAAACTATCAGGTTGGTGTGAAAGTAATGTCCTATTAAAAAAATACATATAAGGTAAGAAAACATATGTTTAGTTGGCGTACCACGGTGGAATAGGCTCCATTTAGGCGTTCTGCAAGTTCCTCTGTGGTAATGGTAGGGTTCTCTAAAGCAAAAGATTTCAATAAGGCGGAATCATGTTTTTAATATTTCTGACTTTTCTTTCCAAGTTAAATCAGTCACCATTTCGGAAGCGAGAAATCCACCTCCTGTAACTTCTTCCATTCACCACATCAACCTCATAGGTGTTCTGAATATATGTTGCTGCCGCACTTGCATCAACACTTTCATGAAGTTTGTCCAGACCAGGAAGCAAAGAATGCAACGGGAGGACTCAATAGGACTGAAATAAAACATAGCTGTGACCGCACGTAGCAAATTTACATCACATCGACGAGTCGAAGTGTTTAGGTGTGGGGCCTCAGGCCTTCGTATATTGTTATTTGAACATATCACTGTATTTTTTCGATTTATTTCATTCAATCTCCGGCTCATGACTGGCCAGCTACTTCAGCTGCAAAATACCGAAAAATGTTGTCGGCAAGTACAGAAAGTTCAAGCGACAGGCTAACTGTTACTGTGGTTTCTCTCGCGTACAGAATTGGCTATAAAGGTGCTTGTTGTTGGTAAGGAATATATATATATATATATATTCAGTGAAGAGCACTGTGAAGTGAATATGAAGTGTAAATAAGGGTTCAATTAAGAAAAAGAAGTTAAATCAGGTGGCAGAAAGAGAACAAATTCTGTGCTAGTGCTGTTGAAGTGTCCTGCAACATGAGCTGCAATTTTCTATAGATAATTGCTAAATTAGTACATATTATCTTAATTTATTTATAAGCTAGAGATGAACTTCGTAATTTAAGACGATTTTTCTAGTTAAAATACTCCTAGCCTGCTCAGCCATACAATCGTCGATGATGACGTCACTTTTTGGTGCTAATTTTTCGTGAGTCCTCCGGTTACGCTCTTTGCTTCCTGGTCCAAACCTTCTCTTACGTGACTGCTAGGCGGGACAAATATGGAGTTAAAGTTTTTGAAAATAATGAACGAACGTTGGATAATAAATTAAACACAGAGTTACTTTTCGTCTACAAGAAGAGGTTAAAAGTAATAAATTCGGTTTGAAAATTTTGTTGTGGAAATCAGGCCTTACTTTTGCACACTCCTGATCAGTAAAACAAAAAAGGAACCAGATCAGTTTGTTAACAAAAATGTCATACAATTTTTCACAACAGAAGGTCATTGGTCTGTTTCTGAGTCTCGTAAAAAAGATAAAAAGATCACTCAACTGATTAAAAATTGTGATCCATTTCTTCACTACCAAGGATTGAGTATTCAAAAAATAGGCCGATCGGCTCCTACAAAAATTACTCTGTCTGTTTATTTAACGCACATTCAGTTCTGAATATATAGGCTCATCAGCACAAAGAACACATCAATTTGCGTCTTTTTTCATTGCGTCTTTTTTCATTGCGTCTTACTCTTTTCTTTGTTTTTTTTCACCACACAAAGATTTGTACCTATTTTTGTCTTGAGAAATTAACCAATCAGAAGGAAAAATACCTTACTTCTTTATTTTTCAGAACTCACGAATTGGGTTCTATAAAACGGCAAATCAGTTCATTAAAATTTCCCCTCGTGCATCTTTTTCATCACACAAGGAATTAGCCTTCAAAAGCCGACCAATCAGTTATTAAAAAATTGCCTTTAGTCTTTTTTTTACCACAGCAGGATTGAGTCCTGAAAAAAAAAAATCTAGCAGATCAGCTCATTTTACCTTGGCAGTAAAAAACGGCGATGAGTTTCCACAGGCTCAGCACGCTCTATTTTACGCTTCGAGGAATACAAATTATCGTAGCTCGCGGCGAGAAAAAGCAGATGCGGCAAAATAATCACATGGATGAAAAAACAGAAGCTCTGCCGGGCATATGCATGGGATAGAGCTGGGCGTCGAGCTGCTCCGCAGGGTATGTGAAGTTGGTGTCTGATATAGGATATCTTTACTCTTGTATTATTATTGTACATGATAGTTTACGCTGTCATGGTCACTTCAAGCGATATTTTCAAGAGAGGAACAGCAGACGACGAGAATATGTAAGAAAACAAACAAACATTAAACCCTCATATGGAGGACCATGGGCATGGAACAAGTCGGAGAAAAGAGGTTGAACAGATGAAAGGTTATTATTACTAGGAGACAAAAAGAAAAGAGGAATATTGGGCACGAACTATAGATTCCAGTAGTAGCAGCAGCAGCAGACTAGAGCGTCTGACTTTGACTCTCAAGGCCGCAGGCTCGAACCTTGCTCCCAGGGCCGCGATGCACAAAACACCCATAACGCTAAATAGAAATTTCTTCGTTAAATTGCTTAAATGGCCTTATACTAAGGACATCTTAAGTCTACTAAATCTCCAATGCACAAAACAATTTCAGAGGCATTTATCGTCTCTTTAGGCCCTTCTGCGTGCAAATCGTCCTTAGGCCGTTATCAACCAATCACAGCTCGGTATTATTTTACTTTCACTTACACATGATTTTTATGATTTTCATTGTGTTCAGTATGTAAATTGGGTCAATTTAAGACAATTTACATGAATAAGGTTTTCGTCGCAAATGCTTAGTTTTCGAGATATATGAACTTCAAAACCTTAGGTAAGGTTAGGTTAGGTAAGGCTAGGTAAGGTTAGGTAAGGTTATTTGAAATTAGGTAAGGTAAGGTTCGGTAAGCTTAGGTTAGGCGAGGTTAGGTTTGGTTAGGTTCCTTTTAGGTCGTTAGCAAGCCTGTGAGGACATCGGCTATTTTCTCCCATAGGAAAACGATGGGAACTTCAAAGTCTAATATCTCAAGAACTGAGCATTTACGACGAAAACGTCATTCATGTAAATTATCTTAAATTGACCCTATTTACATACTGAAAGCAACAAAAAAAAAAAAACAAAAAACATGTGTAAGTGAAAGCAAAAATTTACCCACAGCCCCTGTTACAAGCAGAGATGGAGCGCGAAAATAAAACGCCGACGACCAGCTGATTTCTTCTTTTCCTGTTGTGACTAGAGTACATATAATGTTTTCTTGTTTTAGACGCCTTACAACCAATCTTAGTTTAAAAATCGATCAGATCATGAATAAAAAAATCATTGTAAATGTTATAACAGTTTTTGCTCTTTAAATTGATTCTTTAGCTTTGCGCATGCTGCAAGCTGAATGCTTAGTTACCAACTGGCAATTTTCGGAATGAAGCACCGCATATTCAACGCTGTGTTTACAAGGACGCAACAAAAAATTCTGACGATTAGATGAGAAAACTCATTGAAAAGACAGTTGGGACTCGTAAACAATCTTTTGCTCCCCGTATGCACTATAAAGTATCCGAAGATTTTGTTTCTCCCCTTCTTGTGCAGTATCGTATGTCGACCGTTACAGCAGTGAAAATATCAGCCTAACTTATAGTTACGCTACTCTCTCTATGGACTTGGGTGTTTCTTTCAAAGAGCTGTGCACTTATATGATATTCTAAACATGCAACAAAAGTTAGAACGCGCCGTACTATTAAGGAATATGAAAAGATTATGGTGTAAAATCAGTTTCATTCGCATTCCCAAAATGTTTCACTGTATCAAATAGAAACTTGCGAAGTTGCCAGATGTGCAAGAAATTTTTCTCCCGGTTGAGCGCTTGGGTAAACAAAACCAAAATAATATTTTTTAAGCGATCCTTTTGTAGAAATACTTAGAGAATGTAAGCCTTATGTAAAATGGACCTAATTGTCACTCGCTATCTTTCCTCGTCGATGTTTTGGTTCTGCAGCTGTTCCTTTATTACATTTAATAATGGTCCTAGCATCCGTAACTTAAGTACAAGAATAAAGGAAAATCTTCTTTGGCGGGAAAGCGAAAATCGTTTGTGAATCTGCCCGGAGCTCACAAAGTGCAGTTTCCTGAAGCTAAGGGAAAGCATGTGAGTTAAATACACTTTGTGAAGTTTAATGCATCCCGGCCCAGCTAGACAAGATCTTTGCGTCCTTGATGTGATCGGTCAGCATCCGGTCTGCATACTGCTGCGGGTATACTGACCTTCCCCAGCAATGGGGAGGGTTGGGGGTCTTCCGCCACTGGCGCTATAGCTCTAGACATCTGTGATCGACTGCAGCCGTATACTCATATAGAAAATTTTACTCATTTGACGCCAAGATGGATATATAAGAGAAAACAACAGAGGTAAAACTCTTGACAAAGTTCGAAATAGGTGCAACTTGAAGTACGTCCGAGATAAAAGTGTTAATAAAATGCGCGAATGATAGAATAACGAATTCTCACTTCACATAGATGTGGTCGTGGTTAATGTCAATATAATTTTCATGAAAATTATTAAAATGAAAAGATGAAAAGTTACCTTACATCGCACTATAGCGCAACTCAACAATCATTTCGATATGAAGAGATACCTATAATTTGAAAATATACCAAGGAATCTCGGGTTAGTATTAACTCGCTTCCGCTGTAGTATTTGGCCTACTTTAAAATAAGTGTTAGATAACAAGAGGTAAGGTCTGTTTAGAATAGGTTAGGCTAGGCTCGGTTCATGCTAGACCTGATGCCTAAGCTAATTCAACCATAAATCAAAACGTAAACGAAAGCTAACTCAGACGGTTTAGGGTAATGGTTTTTAGGTAGCCACCAATTATGTATATGGGCACCTTCAGCTCTAAAAAAACCAAACATGCAAGTGTGTCGTGGGTAAACTCTTTATTCAAAATTGACCCCTATTACGGCCGAGTGTTCTCTTTGACGGCTGTGGCGTCAGTATTATTTTTAATATTTGTTTAACAGGTATCCTTGAAAGTCGCTGATAAACTGTGTCATTCACAACACCAAAAATAAATTTAAAATTTAATTTTCTCTCCAAACAGGGTGCAAACTGCTATATTGTAAATGAATTCCAGATACTGCAATGCAATGCTCCCGTGATCCATCAAATCAAGCGCACACGAGGATAATCTCAACCAGTTTAGGATTGAAAGGGGCAATTTCAATGTGTTTTAAGAGATGCTTGAATGATCTACCAAATGTCAATCTTCCAATGATGTGAAACTTTCCTGACATATACATATTTATTGTCAAGAAAGCCGCAGTCAAACTGAACGACTGACCATACGTTCACTTCAACGGTAATAAAGTTTCAACATAACATAACGTTCAAAAAAATAATATTTTCGTGTGAAAGTATCTCTGACCACAAGGAAAAGTACTTCTATCAGAAAAATAAATTTTCTCTCAGAAAAAATATCTTAGCAGAAGAAGCAATTTCCATTAAAAAATCAGTTTCTCCTGTTAGAAAATCCGTTTTTCTGCTAGATGTTCAGTTTTTGTTTTAGGAAACCAGCCTTCTATCCGGAATATAAGTCATATGTCCCCAAGAGATTCTAACTCTTCAACAAAGCTTATTAGTTATTACCTACACAAAGATGTTATTATATTAGAGCTACCTATTCTTTTCGTCTTGAGAGATAATTTTTCTATTTGACAGATAATACTTCCATGAGAAAACTAAGATAATATACTATAATCAGAGTGATAATGTCTTCTTGAAAGACAATTTTACATATGAAAATTAATATTTTCGTCCAACTCACGAACTTCCCTTGCGATATGAGTTTAGTGACCTTCACCTCTCTGCTCACAAATTTGCTTGAAATTTCTATCTGTCGATTATGCAAATGTTTACTAGGAATTGGCTGTTCTAAAGAAAAAACAACGAGAATTGCTCTAATGCTCGATGAAGGGTTAACCCTTTTTGTACTAGGTTACATATCACTAGACTAAGCTACATCGCTACAAAATAAATCTTCCCCTGAGAAATGCAATAAATATGCAACTGGAACACTCTGACAGCGCATACCTCCGCCAAGTATGGCAACTGTAACGAAAGATTTAAAATGGCTCTAAATCCATAATTTTCTTAGTATCAGCTCCAAAATCTAATCACCTGTGCCTTCTGATAGTATTAACAGTTTTTTGCAGTTTTGCTGAAGATCCACTGATAACTTTTTGAGTTAGGCCGCAAACAAGCATTATGACAAACATAAGTCAAACATAAATAAAGGAACATAACGATCTGAACCAAAATTTAATCATTTTAGTCTTTTACGTTACTTACAACTCCAGTAAATTTCATAAATATCCATTCAAAACTTTTTGAGTTATTGCGCTAACAAGCATAAAATCAAACACAGCGACAAACAGACAAACAAAAAATAAACACGCAGATCATCACAAAAATTTGATCATTTGTTCTTCGTTATATACCTAACAACTCAGGTAAATGTCATAAAATCCGACCAAACCTTTTTGCATTATGACATTGAGAAAAATGATGCAGACAAACGGATGGACGGATCTTCACCAAAAGTTAATCATCTGTTCCTCCGAACATACCTAACAATCCCTGAAAGTTTCGTCAAAATCCGTCCGTCCATAACTTATTGAGTTCTTTTGATGACAGACAGACAGGCGGACAGGCAGACAGACAAACCCGACGAAAACGTAAACTCCTTGGCCGAGGAAATAACAGCCTGGTGAAAGAAGGGTTGAATTGTGTAACGAACGATGAAAGTAGCTAAATTGTACAGGGAATGAAGAATTAAAGCGAAGGGAATGGAATAAGTATTCGAAAAAACAGAAAATTTACTGAAAGCCCCGGGAAAGGGAAATAATCGAGAAAGGAGAAGAACGGAATTAAAACTGGACCACATTTGCAAGCCAAATGCTGCCAGCGATTAGCTGCCTTTGCTGTCGAAGATTAAAGAGACGATACTGAACTGCCGAGTGGCGCTTCCTCTGGTTGGGAGATGAGGAGGGCGGCGGAGGAACGCGCTGTAACAGAACGAACTGGCATTTCTTTCAACTCTTCGCATTAATAGAATGAATATAACATTAGAGGAACACTAATGAGCTCGCACTTTGATGGTGTTCATGCTCTCAGAAGTCACTTCTCACAGACTGAAATAATAATGATCATCTGCATGCTAATTGCATGGGCTCTTGGAAAGAGTGGAAAGGTCCTGGGATGCGGGAGTGTCTGTTGTCTTCTCTCGGAAGCTTTTTTTTTTGTTACATTTGAAGGAGGCTGGCTGCTATTGCTGTACCTGTAGGTCTGTAGCCTTATGCGTGCAAGCTTGATAGTTCTCTAGTATGTATGTAGAAGTGCCTGTTTTCTTTTCGTATAACCTATTTTTGACGGGATTTGAAAAAGCTCGTATGTTATCGCTGTACCTGGTGAGTCAAGTCTGTAGCCTCACGGCGTGTTAAAGATTGTTGGAAGTCACAGGGGCGGACAAAGTTCTTGCTGAAGATAGGAATACGCCCTCCCTCCAGGGTGGTACGCTATTTAATTATTACCAAGTCACAGGGTGCCTCACTTTAGGATTCCTCCCGGAAGATCTAATGCAGGTCACAGTGCTACCAGTTATTTAGTAAATGCAATGTAGTGCTAATAAAGAGAGAATTATCACCCCATAGCCTTGGTTTTGTCACTATTCAGGTTTGTAGGATGGTAATGAACATACGAAAATTCAAGATGCATTGGCCGACAAAAAAGTGTTCACTGTTAGCGCACTAAATAAGTAGCCGTGCGTCAATAGAGGTACATTCCTAACTTAGGCTCTACCTTATGAAATGTGTTGTGTGTGTTGTAGCTCTCGCAATGCAAATTACGAAACTCCGAACATTAGTCAGTACTCACACAGAGTTTGTATTTTGAGGTTGAATTTACACTGTTCATGACTTTGTTCTTTAGTTTTTAAGAAACTGTGGCCATTTATCTTCTTTCTACTACTTATAATAAGGAGCAGTAAGCTTTCAGGGAAACAGAAAAGCTGGACCCTTGCTCTCGTAGACCAAGGAAATGTCCATGATACGCTTTTCCACGTTTTGAGAGTTCCTTGACTGTCATCGTCAAGGACAGAGAAGGAAATTGCACAATGCGTAAAGAGTGTGCTATACCTGCCCGAAATCTGGTAGTTCTATATAGATTGTTTTAGTACTAGAGTACTAGTATAGTTGGAACAATCTAGAGTGTAATACAAACAATGTATATGAACGAAAATAATTTCAGCCTTATAATATTGGAAATCTATTTTGCATGGATATTTTGTCCTCCACTGTTGAAAAAAAATAGACACTAATATTAACAGAGTTTTTAGCTACTTTACACGTTATAGCACTACGTTGTACCAAGTAAATATTGCATTATTATGTATATATACTGTTTTTCCCGTTTGCGTTTTACTAATGCTCTTATTGCCTTAAACCATCGCCACAAATTTAAACATTTTGCACCCACTTGAACCAAACCTGTATAACAGTTAACCATTTGCAAAACTACTTAAACAGTTAAGAAAAATGTTTTAACAGTTCGGTTTGAAATTCAGGACTCCTGACCGTTGTGAGCTGCTTGCCTAACACACAAGTTTGACTTAAACTTTAATTCATATGCCTCTCAGACTTGAACAGTTATGCAAAACGTTTATACTGTTAACAGTTTAAACGTTTTGTACACCGTAACTGTTTAAGTAGTTTTACAAAATGATTAACCGCTATACAGGATTGGTTTAAACGGGTGCAAAATGTTAAAATTTATGGTGATTGTTTAAAACAATTAGAGCATTGGTAAAACGAGAACGGAAAAACAGTGTATCCATTTGGATAGCATGATAAATAAAGAAGCCCATGGTGTGTTAATAGTTCTCTCTCCAACTATGTTTGGACTATTTTAGGAGAAAGACAGGATGCCCATGGCCTGTAAACTGGAAGACGCTAGATTATCTTCTACACAATATTTGTAGCAGCTGTAACTCAGAAAATCTTTAGCATACAGCAGCTGCAGTGCAGAGCAGCTATTATGCAACAGCTACAGTGCAGAGGTACCCGCAACATTCAGCAGCTGCAGTGCAGAGCAGCTATTATGCAACAGCTACAGTGCAGAGGTACCCGCAACATTCAGCAGATGCAGTACGGAGCAGCTGTAACACAACAGTTGCAACACAAAGCACCTGTAACACGCAGCAGCTGTAGTAAAAAGCAGCTGTTGCAGCAATAAAGACCCCCGATCATTTTCCTCGCCAGAACTTGCAAATTGAGCTAATTTGCAACAAGCGGATGGGCGCCCCGCCCCCTCTAGCTCCTCTCTGAAATAAAACTCTCTTTGATGCGAAAAATTGCCAAATTCGGTGTGAGCTACGGGCCGGTCAGTCGATAAAATACTGCAAATTGTTCGGCCCTTCGGCAGCCCGGAATGTGTTGAGGGCTTTGGAGGGTGGAAATGAATTGGCAGCGTGTCTATAAATCCAAATTTGAATGCTTTGCTAATGCGTATACATTGTAATGGAACGCTGTTTTGGGCATCGGAGGCTGGTTGTGAATGCTGAAGTGGAAGATTTAGAATAACAATGTAAACTCTACGGGAAACTAGAGCAGCATTCCACTTTTTTAAACAATCCAGTGCTAAAATATAAAATGGTAGGTAGATAAGCACTCAAATGGAGTAATGGATCTTCCCTTAAGATTTAATCTTCTGTTTCACGGGATAATCTTAACAGCTCCTGTAAATTAGGGACAAACAGGTCAACAAACCTCGGCTGTAGCATAACCTCCTTTGTTGAGGTAACTATGAGTATGACAGGTCTATGTCTGTAATACAGCTTCACATATGCACCTTAATGTCATTAGAAGTTAGAAAGGAATACAGTATAATGCATTCGTATAGGAATCTATCACACCAGGCAATTAAAATAACGACGGAGGTAAAGAAAAAGACTTCTGTGCCGGATACAAATGACAGAAGTCAGCAAAAAAAAAAAAGACTTCTGTACCGGATACGCATGACAGCAGTCTGCAAAAAAAAAAAAAAAAAAGACTTCTGTACCGGATACAAATGACAGCAGACTGCCAAAAAAAAGACTTCTGTACCGGATACAAATGACAGCAGTCTGCAAAAAAAAAGACTTCTGTACCGGATACAAATGACAGGAGTCTGCAAAAAAAAAAGACTCCTGTACCGGATACAAATGACAGGAGTCAGCATTTAATTCTCCACTTGTCTGATGCAGACAGTCCTGAACCTGCAGAGGATACAGTGGCCATCACGCTATTCGGCGGACCGCGCCAATGCGCAGCACTAAGCCCATTGCAAAAACTGGTACCTATTCTCGTTGAGTCTTCGTTCCCATTCGTAGCATAACCCAAGCAAAAATGGAACTGGGAACGACGTGCGAAGCTCATTGGATCCCCTGCGTGAAGCCGATGTTGCTCCCAGCTACTTTCTGTTAAAACAGCTCTGATATATATATTGGTCCCCCGGCCCACCTAATACCCATAAATGGTCTACGGGGCCCTCAGTTGAAGCCCATTGGGGCCTCTTGGGGGCATTCCCAGGGCGAGTTTAGTTGCATTTATTCATTAGCCGCCTATTATTACCTTCATTAGAACCCCATGTTGGTTTCAAAGGGTTCTTTTTTAAATGCGGTCTTGGTGGGGTCTCTTGTGGGCAGCCTAAGTTAAATATACTCATGAGCAGTGGTGACTCGTGCCTCTCAGAAATGGTGGGTCCAGTTCGCTTATAGTTTCATTTTGAGTTTAAATAATAACGACAGGAATTTAAGAGGAACTGTTAGCTATATATAGAAGATGTACATGTGTTCTTCAAGTATTCAGAGGCAAACGCGCCTACACAAGCAAGTTTTCCCTTGAGAGACTGTACATACACTAGTCTACAGAATGAGTTCCATCTTCTTAGCGTTTATTCCAATAGCCCACACTTGCAAAGAATTGTTCTGAGTTACAATTCCCTTCCAGTTTGAACATATATCCAATACTTATCTAACGGCACTTGCTGAGCAAACTACACTTGACGGCTAACGTTTTACACCTCTTTTGGTAAACTGAAGCCTGTGTGTACGAGCGTTCAGAAAAATGTTTGGACAGTTAGTTGAGAAAACTTGTTCTTTCTGCTGGCGTGCGAAAGTTTCTTAAAAAGCTTGTCTACACGTTAGTCTTTCCAACGTGTTCACTCATCCGGATGTGCGTCGTTGTCAGCACAACCTAGTGTACACTGCAGAAAATTATTATTAAGTTGTTAACAGTCAAATCAATTTCCTCGGTAAGTTAGGGGTATCTCTCCAAATTTAGAGTAAAATAAAACTTAGAAAACAGCGCATTTTTTTGCTAATTCTAGAGCGCAGTAGCCCATTCCGACGAGAGGATCAATGAACACGTTGAAAAGATTAACGTGTAGATCAGTTATAAGAATCTTATCCCTGATCGAAGGTGAGTAATGAGGAGCCAACCTTTAGTGCAAATTGAACATTAATTTCATTTTCACTCAATGATTTTGTCACAGACAAGCATGAGCACACTGCATACCTCACACCGTCCAGCCGCACACTGGGTTAGCAGGTTTATATAAATGAAGTCTATAAAGGTACGTCAAGCTCTACATCAATCAGAAACACAAGAATCGACGAGCAAAAACCCGAACACTTCTGTTTTCTGTCCAGACGGGATCCAAAAGAAACCATGAACACTTCAAGGTCACGATAAAGGAATTCAGCATTTCATAACTATTAATCGACATTTCACCCTCACTTTTTTGTCGAGACATTTATTTTAGCTGTAGAAGCTGACTGGAGGGTATAACTTTAATTATGCTGGTGAAAAGTATAGCTAATAATTCACTAATTGGCATCCTCTCAAATGCGGAGATGCAGACGATTGAACAACAGAAGTATCTCATTTTTTTCTTTACTAATTTCTTGACATTCTATTGCAATTCTCAGTGTGTACATCCGTTTCTTCCACTAAAACGTAACCCGTGCTCCTTTGCAGCTTTTAATAATGAAAAAAGGAACAGACGGACGACTATGCCACCCTAATTGCAACATATAGTTGCCAAATGCTTCCCGCTGCCCAGAATTTGGAATCAAATATAAAAAAAATTCGCTACGCGGATTAATTAAAATAAATAATGCTTTAGTTCTTAAATACAATGATGAAGCCACATATAAATAATTATGTTATTCACACAGCGAAATATAATTTTCGAACTTCGTGCTTGTCAAATTCCCGCGAGTTTGTGCTGAAGTTTTCCACATGTTCGATATCCGTCAAGCACAAAGTTCGAGCGTTCGCCGCGAGTGTGTCAATCACAATCGCTCAGCGAACACACACTTCGACGAAAAAATTGACCGTGTAGACGAGGCTTCAAAAGTCTTTGGCCTTGCGCCCAAGGTGAGCCGGGCCTTATTTGTAATCGTTCCTTTGTACTGAAACTCGCCGAAAACGCGCGGCTCCTGGATCACTGCTTGCGCGTTATAAACGGAAGGCAAGATGGGGCCGGAAGCTGCTGGAAGGCAAGATGGGGCCGGAAGCTGCTGGCTCCTCGACATTTGTTGGGAAGCAATTCTGAGAAAAAGATTGGTTTGCTAAATTCAGTTCCTGAATTCTTGAAAAAAATCAATATTTAGAATTTATTGTTATTTTTCATTTTTTATGCAATTTGTTGGAGGGGCCCGGCCCCTCCGGCCTCAATGCACCAGCCGTTACTGCCCATGAGTATCGTGGCTATCCCAAACGGTTAAGACCACGTGAGCTCCATTAATAAGGACAGACCATTCCCGTCAATTCCCACTAAATCCGTGCTAACCAAGCCAAGAATTGAAGCTACGACTACCTCAATTATCTTCAATACCTTGAATAATTTACACATTAGGTCTCCAAGACCTACTAACTTGACACGTCAGCACATTGCAAAGCTACACAACAAGAACTTGTATAATTGTTATGCAAAAACTATTACTTAAAGACAGAGTGTTTACTTGATTTTGCGTTAGCCGTTAGCGTCTAGCTTGATTCGAAGAGGGTAGCCCATCTTGGTGTGAGAGGATTGCCAATGTAGGTAATGATGACGTGAGTTGTGCTTGGGTACGAGACAAATAGCCGATTTGGGCATGAGATGAGTTACTCTTGACCATGAGATGAGTGGCCAGTCCAGGCATGAGATGGATTAGTTCACCAGGTTACCCCCAGGCATGAGCAGGGAAGCCAACCTGGGCGTGAAATAGGTCCCTCCACAGAAGTTAAAATAAGACCCCCACGAGTCCCTTTATTTTGAATAAAGCTAGTAATTAGGACAATTTACCCATGGTGGGAAAGCCTTTATGGCCCCAAGTTGGGAAAACTTCGCAATTATCGCGTGTGGGCTGGGGAGCGGAGCGGGTCAATTCAACGGGGTTAAATTCATTGAACGGAAAACTCATCGCACGGTAAATTCATCGAATGGCAAAGCGTTCACTTTCATTTGGCAGAGCTGAGTACACACGAAACTGAACGAGTGCGACTGGAATACGTGCATATTCTGATTTGCGCTCATACCTGAGTCGCTCGTTCCAGTTACTCTCTTTCAGCTAGATGTGCGTTCAGTCGTTCCTTTCACTTACAATTCGATTTAATTTCCATTAAATTAATTTACTTTTCGACGCACGAACCATTCATAGAATTTAGCATTGATGCAATAACCACTTGCTTAATTTACCGTTCAGGGAATTTACTGTTCGACGAATTTGCCTTGCGATGAATTTACCGTCGATGCAGTTAGTCGTTGTCACTTTACAGCGAACCGTATGGGCGCTCAAGCTTATAATCACCATATATTCCCACTGGAACCTAGCAGTTGCGTATCATCCCATCGGTAACCAATAGGTCAGCATTGCCAGGATACCCGCGATGCAGAAACGTACCATCAATTTTGTTCGATGCACCGATCCTACAAGCAACACTTATACTGGGGCAGAAACCATGTCACTCTCACAATCTCTTTAACGGACCGTCCAGTACTCAGCACATGTCCTGGTGCAGAAACCTTATCACACATTCTGCTTGGCGGTCGGAGCCAGCAAGCAGCACTAAACCTATGGCAGAAACCCTGTCACATTCTATCTTTAGGCCACAGAAGCAACAAAATCTACGGCGCAAAGCAGCCTAACATAGCCATCGCCACAGAGCGGCTCAGAACCAGGATGCGCTCAGTCGCAAGTGCTTTACTTCCAGGTAATCCGACGTCTGTGTGAAAGTGGCCTATTGGACGTGGAGCTGGCGTAGACGGAAATGATTTAGAGCCAGTCGATACAGGGCTGGGAGATGGTTCCCAGGAGACGACGATATTAAAGTAGAATGCACCATATCTTCTACAACTCATGCCGTGAAATGACAAAGAGACAGTGAATGCAGGGCTAAGTGATGGTTCTGAGGAGAAAACGATATTAGAGTTGAGTACACCAGCTAATTCGTGAAAAAAAAAAATTCGACGTGCAATTAGATTATTGATATTTTCTTTTGTGGTACATTATAGACTCTTACTTGGAAATGGTAGACAGAAAATCGTGGCTGAAGACGAAATGTTCACAAATTTTTCATGAGGTAGAAACTTACGATAAGGAAGACGTCACCATAACGTGGTAGAAAACAAGTGATACAAGATGTAACTAGTGTCAGAAGATGATGAGTAAGTAGAAAGCATCATAGTGTGCCAGATGAAGATACGTAACCAGCATTCTCATGAGATAGAATGTTCCATAAAGTGGTACAATACATGTAAAGGGAATTTATGGGTTAGAATTAGAAGACGTGTTATAAGAAGACGCGTTTTTGGTGGAATGCATATGAATGTGGGAGAAGGCACCACTGTAAAGCAAACTCATTATTAAATCTTTGTTTGTCAAGGAATACAGAATTACATGTGCACAAGATGGGTAGTATGCATCGCGCCACCTGGATCTCGCTAAGTATGTTGTGGGAGAAGACGATGTGCAAGCAGTGTATTCAAAAGTGGTAGAAGTTTATCGTGGTGCACACTTCAACTTGCTTAGCAGAGTTTGAACGGTAAATGAGGATCACATACAGTAGGAGTAGTTCTGCTTGCTCCTCCCTTATGTTTCTTATTTCGTTCTTGCGTTGTTAGTACGACCGTTACGCTCTCAGTTTTAGATAGGGGAAAACTAAAGTATCTTGCATTCCATCTTGGCTCAGAAGAAGAGGAGCTGCGTTTTCACTTTTTAAGCTGCTACCGTTACAGGTCATACTGTGGGTAGAAGATATATTGTTTGACTTGGAACATAATGTCAGGCTTCATATGCATTATACTAGTCTGGCACTAATGAAGAACACTGCTCTTATTCACTTTAGTTTTCGCCAGTTCTAGCTACTAGTAGCTCTCTGCTGGTTTTTCAAACTTCAGCTTACAAAATCAATGAAATTTTGACGGCAGGATCTATCTTTTCAAATCCATTATTGTATCCTGTCAACGAACTTTGTGATGTATGCGAAACAGTGTCGATCAGGGAATAAAAATAACGGCAGAACCAGACAAGCATAAGAAGAAAAAGATCAAATGACGTTTTTTCGGACCAAGCAGCTGCAGCACACGCTCAACATTATGTGCATGGAACTATTGTATGATCAATATTGAAGTGCTCTATCTATGCTTGTCTTATAGAACGTAGTACTTCCTGACTGCATCTTATAGTTATAGGTAACATATACAATTGCGAGCATAATTAAGGGACGAAAATAAAAAATTCCATATCTCAAAAACTGTAAAAGGTTCAACGCTGAAATTTTAACACAAAAAAGGTATTGGGATACCTAATAATATGCTAAGAATTTATTACGATCCGAAGGATAAGAAAAAAGTTATGTATATTTAACTT
>LQNS02278100.1:10654227-10670325 GCA_001587735.2 Parhyale hawaiensis
ACGTGGGGTCTACGGCACACTTGCCGGGACGTGGGGTCTACGGCACAAGTGTGCCCTAGACCCCACGTCCTGTGAAAGGACGTGGGGTCTAGGGCACACTAGTGTGCTGTTCTGGGGTACAGGGGGATGAGTACGATATTTGTCCAAGAGAAGTAGTAATAGGTTTAGTGCAGAGGAATGGCATAAGAGCTTGTCAACTTTGGGCAGATAATGAATGCATCCGGTATTTGTCGAAAACTTCAGCAGTGTCGAACACGTCCCCGAATCTTGCGATGAAACAACTGATAATGCTTCTAATTGCTTACAAATTTTTAACACTATTCTCTTCATCATGTTTAACATATCCCCTATCTTTGCTTGTGAAGAACCCAAAGCTTCTAATTATAACACCTATGCTCATACAGCATCTCTTTATCCCCGTCCTACCCGTCCTGACACATATTTCTTCTACTGATGGAAAACTTTCTCATTCCCTAAGTAAACAGTTTCCCTTCATCTACGTCAAACGTGCACCGAACCTCACTCTAGAACAACTCAGAAGCCTCTGAACCCCTTACGAACTCTGTAAATAGCATCTCTGCATTTATCTCCAACAGGTCTCCTAATATTGGTCTCGAATAATTGCATTCGAAACCTTCTAATTATTTACAAATTCTTCAAACAGCTGCTCTTCATCAATGTCCAAACTTGCCCCTAACCTTGCTCTTGAACAACTGAGATGCCTTCTTATCACTTACGAACTCTGTAAACATTATTTCTGCATTAATCTCTAACAGGTCCCCTAATATTGGTCTTGAAACCTTCGGATGACTGATAAATTCTTCAAACAGCTTCTCTTCATCAATGTCCAAAATCGCCCCTAACCTTGCTCTTAAACAACTGAGAAGCCTTCTAATTACTTACGAATTCTACCAACAGCTCCTCTTCATCAGTGTCCATCACGACCCCTCACCGTGCTCCTGATCCAACATCTGAGCCTCGCTCCACACGATCGAATTCAGTTATTATCGACAGTCGCAAGAGTGCTAGAGTTACACTCCGCTCAGACGGCCCTATTACGACTTTAATAGAGTCACTCAGCGCCCATCACAAGGGGCTGAAATCTTGCCGAAAAATCGATGGTCCCGCTATTGGCAACTGCTTGCAATTAGGCAACCGCTCCCAAACGAGGCTAATCATTGCTATAGATTTAGATCTAATGGAAGTGTAATTTTTCCCAACAGTGTTTTCCAGTAATTGGAGAATGAAAGGAGCAGTTTTTTGTAGTTTAGGAGAGCAGTGCGTTATTGAGGTACACATGTGATGAAATATTAATTTCCCTCATAATTATTTTCCGTTAAATGCAGAATAACTTGAATGTTTTAACTTGTAGTGGGAAACGAATTGCATTTTGATGGCGGTTTTAACCATTTCAGGCACGTTTTGCTGTCATCAGGAAATGAAAGACATACATGAACTGTATGGAAAAAATCTCTCAGGTCAACTTACATTCGAAAGCCAAGTCAACTGACGTTTCCATCTGATGTGTGGTACTATTACTGCTTTTTAATAAGAGCATTATTGGGATTTCCATTTGAGTTTTGCCCTACAGTATCACTTCGTCAGCCGACATGGAAACAATAGCATAACTGTGAAACAAATATCATCGATCGACAAGAAGAAAGCCGTTTTGCTCTCCCTGCTTCGATGGCAAACTTGTCCAAACTTTATAATGAATTCTAACTGATCTGGCAACTTTACAAAGTCCAACTGCCAAACTTTTGAGAGCTCTTGTGAAGTGATACAAATAAAACGGATTACGACTGTTCCTGGGACAGAGACCTCTGGCAGGAAACTCAAGTTTTAAATTTAAATTAGATTTTCGAAAACGCTGACCCTACTTCCACCGTTATTAACATACGCTTCAGGGCTACTGAAATTTGTTTTCTACTAAAGAGGAAAATAATGGAAAACCGGTTAACTCCGTTACCGATGCAGACGAGTATGTAGGTTTTCATTTCTGAAATATGTGGCTTTCGGCTCGCTTGTCCTAATTACTATTTATCAAAGCGCTCTGAAATAAGAATGTAAAGAAAACATTGAAAATGGATATAGAACATCGAAACAGCGTTTAAAGTTGAATTATAAAAGAAAAAATAATAAAGATTAATGCAAAATGAAACGATGGGGCGAATGGGTTTACTGTTGTGTAGTTTGGCCTTTGATAGTAGAATCAAAACCTAATCATTCCTGTCAAGAACTTCGCACT
Source organism: Parhyale hawaiensis (assembly GCA_001587735.2). Lineage (NCBI taxonomy): Eukaryota > Metazoa > Arthropoda > Malacostraca > Amphipoda > Hyalidae > Parhyale > Parhyale hawaiensis. The sequence continues at coordinate 10,656,476 of LQNS02278100.1, forward strand.
TTGCGTAGTTAAATACGCCCTGGCGGTCGCGTGACCGCAGAGCCAACAAATGTGAAAACTTGCACTTTTCAAACTTCAAAATTATATGGTCACAATTTAAAATCCATTTGATGTACATAACTTTAATGACAAACTGCATCTCCTCTTTATAACAAGTGGTGTGCTGATGTCCTAATGACAAAATGTATAATTATTACATTATAGTAACAATAATGTTATTTTCACTGGGAGTGAAGCTTACCGGCTGTGAAGCTCACCTTAATTTCAAATTTATTTCATGTTTTAGCAATGATTACCTACATAGATTTTATTGACTTTTTTCACGATGTGTTTTAGTTGCTTGAAATGTTTGTTTTTGTGATGATTGTGGTTACTCTCATGCTATATTTTATTTTGGAAATCAGATTTACAGCCGATCAGACTATTTTTAGAGTGAAAGGAATGCTAGAAAGCTGAATTATTTCTGTCTAGGATTTAATTTACGATGTTGTGTGACGTGAGAGAGCAATAACGACAAAGATATAACCGATAAAACTTCATTCTTTCTTTTCTTTGTCGTAACTCAATATTCAAACCTACATACCTGAAAAAATAACAAAACTTTGTTGGTCCTCCACTATATATTTGAGAAAAGACTACGATAAATTAAAACACAGAACCATGAGGTCAATTACACTAAAATGAAACCTACGTTTCTACCAAAGTTTCGACTCGTATCGCTTTATATTTACATTTAAGAAGCCTTCTACAGAGTAAGAAGCACAAGAGACGGCGGGGGTTTTGGTGAAGTGTTAATTTTTTGCTGTCATTTATAGTGACGGCACGGGCCACTAGTATTAAAATAAACTCTGTCCCCTCTTTGTTTTAATGTTACTAAAAAATAATGTTTCAAACTCGTAAGGCTGTTTTTCTGTAGTTTTAGACTTATTTCATTGGCATCGGAAGTACAACCGATGACGATGCAAATCTCATGCCATCGCCGATGGCATGATGTGCCATTTCATTGGACCACTTATTCTTCGCAACATCATCGCCAATGGAGAAAATGGCCATCGCCTTTTGTTTGATACGATTTCTATCGGATCATCTCTATCGTCGATGGACTTTTGCGATGTTCCATCGTAACATCGTAGTTTTTCCGATGGCGATGGTCTGCACACCATCGCTATCATATAATCGGCGATGGGCATCGTGCCAGGCTCTGCTTAGTTCAACAGCCAAGAACAAACAAAATACAAGCAAAATATTTCTGACAAAGTATTTGCCTGCCCTATTTGACAATTGAATAGTAAAAATTACAGCAAAACAGTTATAATCAAACACTTCACGTCGTGTGGAAGTTCAATTGCAAATCTTAAACAAATACATATAGAACATTTCTCTCAAAGTCATCCCCAACATATAAAGCGTAGTTCAACAGTGAAGTGTGAATCACGGACAAAATGATACCATAAAGCATATCGCCCGTTACATAGTTCAGCACTAAAAGCTACAGCAATGGCTACAGAAAGACAGAGATAAGACAGATAGAGCAGCTGCAGGCTGAGAGCGACGTGAGATATCCCGTTACGACGCGGAATGACCGTCATAAAAATGCTCTAAAATTCATATAAAAGTTTCCTGTTGGGAGGGAAAAAATCTCGTTGTCTCTGCAAGACTGTGTGAATTTCATTTTCTTTCACGCGATGTTCTCTTTCGTCTTCTGTGGAAACAACTGCACATCTTTCGTTATTTTTCGTATTTAATTAGCTTACGGCGGTCCAAACTTTGTACGGGCTCAGGTGTGGCCTGCCAGTGGATTGTCTGCAGCCTAGGATCGCCTATGTTATAAATTTAGTTTGTGCAAGTTATCTAGTACTTCTTTGGTTAGCTGATTCCCAAGGCATTCCCGTAACACCGACCGATGTTTCGGGAATGCCAGAGAAGTAAGAAATGTAATGCGGGAAGTTGTGCTGCAGTTTGATCTCAAACGCTTCTTTTATTTAGTTCTACATATAATGTATATCTATATGCCTTGGTTCTCAAAACAGCTAGAGTGCTCACAGAAACACACACAGTCTGCAGTACCTCACAACCTCTTGCAACAATAGCGTGACAGGTACTAAGTACCGAACTGACACTGTCCAACTGGGTGTGGGAATACAAACACTGGTACCTATACATGCTAGCTTTCACCTCATACCTCATAGTAATAGGCTGAAGTATACATGGAAAAATAAAAGAGATGCGTGAAAATAGTAAAACTAGAGGGAATAGACCAGGGGATTTAAGAGGGACAAATAACTTTATGAAAAATACAAATAGCATTGAAGAAAGTAAGTTAAATATCAACCAAGGGTCACTAACATCATTAGTGGGAAAAAAGGGCTGTATGAGAAACTAATCAACAAGGAGAAGTACTCAAAAGTTAACAAAAACAAAAGCGCAAAGAGAACCGGAAGAGGAAATAACTAATTAAGACTAATACATGAACGTTCAGAGAAACAGTTGCGAGTTAAATGCTGGAAGAGAAAATAAGGGATTCGGAAAATTACGAGATGGTTAGCAGAACAAATAAGCGAAAAGCGCTGAAAGAGAATAGAAACGGCTAGACATAGAATAGATCAATGTGTAGTCAAGGTAGAAACGTTGAAATGATATGAACATGCAAAAGACAATAAGAGCGCAGCACGGCTCAGCGAATAGGAGGTACCGAGCTCTCGGTGTATCACTAAGTGAGCACATCCTGACCACCCTAAAGCAATTCACCAAATTTGTTATCAGTCGCCGCCGCCGACCTTATCGCTCATCTCCCCTTTGGAAATTGTACAGTTGGGGGAGATCTTTTGAGGGACATCCTTCCTTCCTTCCCTCGTGGCTGGGAGGTCGCTTGTGGACCACAGAGACACAAGCGTTCGCCATGTCTGACACTCAAGGTCAGTACCTACAAGGGTGTTGTATTTGATCTTTCCCGGAAAAGCCGTAATGCATAAGATAGCCTGAATTAGCCAATATTTAAAGGGAACGGCTTAAGGGTTGAAATGAAGAGAGATAATGACTCTAAGAAATGACAGCTTGTACGTTTCAGCGGGGGATTTGGACATTCAGTAGCCTCTGTGTGTTCTCTCAACAGCTGACGCGCTCTCACCATCTTAGCCATCTTAGCTCTCCACAGCCGATCTTTGCTATTCACAGCCGATTTGGTTCTCAGCAGCCCACTTTTGCGCTCAACAGCCAGCTTGGGCTCTCAACAGCCTACTTTGGCCCTCAGAAGTCGATTAATATTTGGCTCTTAGCAATTAACTTTGCATGCACCAGTCGATGTGACATTTAATGAAGAGCCGCCTGCGGCTGTCAACAGCCAATTTGCTTCTCAGGAAGTGATACGGATATTCAACTGTCGACGAAGACTCTTAACAGCCGACTTAGGTCCCAAGAGCTGCCTGGGTTCTAGGTGATTAAGAGCTGACTTAGTCTCTTTGCAGTCGACTTGGTTCCTCAACAACCGACCTGCACCCATAACTGTAGACTTGGTTCCTCAACAACCGACTTGATTACCTAACAGTAGACAAAAGAACAATCAAGAACAGTCATTAAGGTAGAAGCCAAGCAACGGCAATAACTGAAACAAGAGAACAATCAAAAGCAATCAGCGATGAAATAACATTAAATGTAAACTTGTCGGTTCTGTTCTGTCAAGATCATGCACTATCTTATTCTTCTTTTCGTTCTCCATGCGAAACGATATTAACTTCGGAATGAGAATGACTTGTCTTTCTACTCCATGTACCTACAGTAGTTCCAGGTGCTTCCCATCAATATCGTGCTCTCTTTCTCCGTTGAAGGCGTCTTCATTCATGTACCTTTTTTGCCAATAGATGCTTATCATTCGCTCTCCGATACGTATATTAAAATTACGCTACAATAGTTTACTATAATTATGTACGTTTTCACCAGTTGAGTCCGACATTTTCGTTCTCTGCAGAATACAAAATATTGAAGCATGACGAAATTTCTTACTTCTTTTACCAATGCTTATACATTTTCTTTGACTGAGTTCTTGCACGAAAAACATTTTGGATTCAGCGTAATGAATTAACCCCCCCCCCTCCTGTGTTCATTACCCATTGCACCTTCACTAAGAAAAGTGCTGCTCCCAACAAGTTCGCTTTCCGATGCAGTGACGTTCAAGACCCGCCTTGCCGTATTAATATGCCGCACGGAAAGCCTGCTGCTTTGAGAAGAATATTTCGCTGACAAAAGTCTTGTCCCAAACCAGCACTCATTCTGTTGTACCAACGAGCAACACGTGTCTGGGCAGGCTTATGCAACATGAAAAGTGCATTTATTACGCTGCAATTGCACGCCAAAGCAAGTATTTCCCGTTGTTGCCCGGCAATGCTTGTTGGATTTGGGACAACACTTTTTTCTCTAAGCTGAAAGGTGTGCATTCAACGTCAGCTCCTCACCAGAGAGTGACTGGCAATTTTTTTTTTTTTTTTGAGACTATAAACTTCCACTTTAAATATCCACCGAAAGTTGAGATCTCTTCGGAAAAATGTTTTCAAGATTCACGACATTACCTTTGCGGCACTCTCAGTGATGACGACAGGTTAATTAATGTTTTTACATACCTTAATATGACCTGAGGCAGGTCTTTTGACGTTACCCACCCCATCTAACCTAATATGTCGTTAACGCTGTCTATCGGTACACAGTCTATCTACCTTACACCTCGTCTAACCTCTCTTATTGTATTCTGATATCACCTGTGAATCACGTATTTGTTGTGTCAGCAAAGAATTCGTACTAAGGACATAAATATGCTACGGTGCTTCTTCCATTGTTCTATGTATTTGCACACTTTTTCTAAGCTCTGTTCCTACAGCTTACAGGTAATTTAGCCCACACAACCTGACATGCTTCAAGTTTTTTTTTATATACGAGTCAGTTTTTTTTCAACACAGCAGCGTATACCACAGTTCTCAATATGTCATGTTATTTCCCTAGACATTGTACAGTAGCTTAAAAAAATACTTTAGAGCTGAGAGGTCCAACACTACCCGCTCTGTGCTCCCGTACCGTATTCTAGCTAAGCATTCGGCCCTATTAAGAATGTCATCCGCCAGCAGCAAGCGAACATAATATGTTGTGAAGAAAAAATGAAAAGCGGTGAATATGATACGGGTGGTATGATCTTACCAAAATTACTTCGGAACTGCCTGAAAATTATTTCGAGAAGCGAAAAGAAGACAGCTATGGTTAATCTAGGTTCCAGCGAAAATCAGAGCTTCTTCCAGGTGAAATTCACCTATATCTAATACTGAATAGCGTGACGTACGAACACATGGACGGACGAACGAACGGACGGGCGGACGGATGTACGGAGCTTCAAACAAAATAATATTACAGATATCTAGAAGTGAATTATCACTGTCTCATATTGTGCCATCTTCCAGTTGCTAGTACAGTATTTAGATGTACTGCAGTGCACAGTTCTCCTACAGAACAGTTAATGAAAATAGTGGTCATTTTCGAATATTACTCACAAGTAGTGCTTCCTTTTTGCTGAGCTATACTCAAGATCTACGCCAATCACTCTATTTTATTTTGACTTCGTATTGTTTAGTTAGAGAGCAAGACCTGTAGCTGATAGTGTCTCTTTTTACAAAAATCCACCAAACAAATTGGATCTGGTTGGAGGAAACTACAAAATAACCTACATGTTACTGAAGACGCTTGGACCACTCTTTGTTCTTAGTTTATGATCAATTCATGCCTTATTAGGTACATACAGTACTTACATACTAACAGTCCGTAATAATATCTGTTTTGCCAAAAATGAAGCAAACCTAATATACTTTTGGAGAGCTTTACCAATATCCTCTCACACTCTCTATAATCACTTCCTCATCCATAGACGCGTTTTTCCGGCATGCATAGATTACACTAACGGTAACTGAAAATATCTGTTTCTTCAAACATCGATCCAAATTTATGATCCTTTTGGAGAGCCCCGCTCGATATCTACGACATTATGGACGACCCTTCCGGCAGTGGCAGTAATCGTGTGCTCTTCCTTCCATCACATAATCCGGTGCTGGGTGGGTCGGTTTGAACCCCTCACTCATCGTCTTCCCTCAGCTGCTGATGTGCTGAGCTCCCTCGGTGCTATTGTGTCTTGGGCCGCTTCCCCTCGGCCTCGCCACTTCCGAGGACGGCGTACCGTCTTGCTTGCTCTGTTGCCGCTGCGTATGCCGTGCGTCTGCTGCAAATGACCTCTTCTGGTTCTTGGAGTACGGTGGAGGGACGTCTGGACATGATACGAAGGGGAGGGAAGGCGCTCTGGCCGTAAATAAGAGAGCAGAAGGAGACCGGAAAGCGGAATCCGAAAACGGTGCAAACTGAAAAGTGCGACGCAAGAAGGAAGAAAATGAGAAATAGATCTTTGAAAGCGAGTAGCACTGACATTACGTGAATTATCAACAGTGACCATTGTTCAATATTGGTTCTAAGTCTGAGAAATGAAAGCGGCGGCACAATACCGCCAACATAAACTAAAAACAAAGCTAAGGAAAGCACTGCCCTGTGTAACACTTAGGAGAAATAAGCAATGTTTTATTCGTACTGCAACAGCAAACAATACTTACAACAACCTGACCTAACGGAAGGACTCACTAGAAAGTAGCATCGAAAAGTGACGTCATCAATGACGTCAGTATCGACGAACGGTACTGTTGAGCAGCCTATAAGTTTTTAATAAATATCGCAACAAAAATCGTCGTCAATTACAAATTCGCTCTCTTAAGCACATAAATAAATTAAGAGACCATATTCTAATTGAACAATAAACAATTATATAATTATCAATCGAATATTACAGTGGAGGATGGTGGAAACTGTACAGCACCACAGAAAAAGATCTGGGCCGGTTTGGCTCACTTGTTTAGCTTCTTCTTTGAAGTGAAGCCTTTTTGCACTTCACATTCAGTTTACACTGCTCTTCACATCATGATCTAAACATCCACCTTATTGATTCGACTTAATTCATTTAATCTCCTCCTCCTGAGTGGCAAGCTACTTGAATTGCCCCAATACACAAAACACGGCAAAATGGTTGCCAAGTACAGAAGATTTGAGCAATAGCTGTTCCTATGGTTGCTGCTAATATTTTTGGATAGGATAAGAGCCAATCTTCAAAAGACCTGAGGTCCGACCTTCAATTACTTCGACTCGTCGGTGTGACATCATTCACACCACATGCGGTCACGGCTAAGTATTGTTTTATACCCATTGAGTCCTCCCGTTACACTCATTGCTTCCTGGTTGCCCCAGTGTGTGAAGTACACAACAGAAAATGTTCATATTATGGCAGTAGTATAGCTATAACAGCGTTACTAACGCATCACTCTGTGCGACATAGCAATACAGACATGCTATTTACTGCAGCTACAATAACAATTAAGATAAAAGCCTGACCAATACACCACCCTGTAATACATTATATCTATAACAAAGAGATGCTCCTTCAGCAACAGTAACTCGATCTATGCAAAACACACACACACCCACGCACGTACACTCGCCCTAAGCATATATATATATGGTGCTTCAGCAACTGTAACTAGCTACAAAATGTTACTAATGCACAACAATATACAACGTGCACACGTGTTCTAAACAAGTACTCGGTACTGCAGCAAGAATAGCTAACGAACCGTGGCAGAGGACATAAATTTCTCTGTCCAGAAGCAACAAGCCTTTCTCTGAATCAAAAGTCGCTCTTGCTAAGGGAGAACTGTAAAATGCGTTTACCTTGAAACTTTTCCAGCGTTAATGGGTGGGAACGGCGTAAAAGGACGGCATTTTACTGAAGTCGAAGCTTAGGGAATAAAGTTGTTTGTTCGACAGTAACAAGTCAGCTTATCGCTGACCTTCTGTACGGCGATAGCAACCGAGTATTTTATAATGCAGTAAAAGAAGAAATGCTGTAGGTTCTGCACGGCGAGTGGATGAAGAAATTTTTTTGCTAGAGCGTTTCGAGGGGGCAATCAGAATAGAGAAGCGAGGCATATTACGGCAAGTTCACACTACAGTCGTTTGACGCTGTTAGAGAGCCTGTCACGCGTAAAGGTAAAGTAAACAAGACCGCATCCTCATTGAGAAACCTCATTGACAGTCTGACTACAGAAGCAGACACGCTACAAACTTCACATCAGAACTTTCGGTGCTAGTTAGCAGTTTGGACTCGTAAGTGCATAGATCAATTTTAGGACTTAACTATTGTAAAGCGCCTCGTAGCGTAAGACCATCATCCGCGGTGGGGGTAGATTTCAACGCCGTCATTTTTTATGGCCAGCTAACGCTAGAGTTTTGGTATTTTCGCATCGCGGTCAATCCCCCTGGCTCCCTGCAAAAATTATGCGCATGCTCAACTCTCTCTCCCTCTTTTTGGGTGGACGGACAAACAAAGAGACAAATAAATAGACGAAAACATCACCGCTCTCGCTTCACTCGAGGATGATTATGACAAAAAGTGGACGCGCTACAAACGTTAGCAGAAGTCTCAGTGCAAATGACCATCAGTATGAGATCGTAAGTGCAGAAATCACTTTGAGCTTCAGTGGCCACTAAATCAAATCCAAAATGTAGATACCGTGACATGCGAGGTGGGCCATAACAGCACGAACAAGTGCATGCAGTTATCTTAGTTGGGTTGCGTGGTAAAGACGATTACACCTTAGTACTACTGAGGGTCCTGCGTCCATAATGCCAGCGTCTTAACAAAGAGGACACGACACGTTAAGCTACGTTCTTGCGTACAATAGAAGGTCCTCATTCGCGATATTACAACCGCAAAATTACACGAGTTACGAGCGATTAGTTCCAAAAATAGAGTTTAATTTTAGAGCGGCGCGAATTGGGATCGCAGAAAATTGGGAGTTTCTGATGCCTAGGGTGAAAGCTAAAAATAAGGATGGGAATTAAAGCTTGCGTTATCTCACCCGTTAACCCTGTCTGTACGAGGTTATACTACCTCTCTGCAAAAGCTTTTATTTTTAAGAAGAATACAATAGGGCAAAGAACTAATGTAGCAAAATAACACAGACTGGTATGAATAGGGTTAGGAACAGGAGCTACTAAACACTGCAGGTTTTTGATTGAGGATTTCCACCGTTCCATTCTACTAGTAATACCAACAATAAATGTAAAATGATAGGAGTTGGAGCTGATTACAGAGCTTGACATCACTGGGCAGATCTAGTAAGTACACAGGCAAGGAATTTTAGTAAATCCCAAGACAAAAGTCACACAGGTTACAAAGCAAACAGTTCCAGATCAGTTCCGTAAGCTACTCTAGCATTTAGAGTTGAATAGCTGGGAGTTGGAGGAGCAGATTCCTGCAGCTGGACACCAAAAGATTGTCCTCAGAAGTGGACCCGGTCTGTAATCAATGAAGTTTAGGAGCGTTGGTCAGTGGCATCATTTAATTAAGAAGAAGAGAGGCTGTATTGTCTCTCAAAGGACACCGTCTCCTCTACCGTCTGTAGCGCCGGCTCTTCCATTAAGCTCCTCTCGCTGATGTCAGGACTTCTTTTTGCTCTCAGGAGCTTCTTTTACAGCAGCGTCTTCACATGCTTCGGTGATTCTTCTGAGTGCGCCCGCTGTTAGTGAAGGACAGAAAGGGTCCGCGTCTCCTCGGTCTCCGCTGCGCCAGAATTACCGTTATTTCCGCTGCTTTAGCGGCTCCGGAAACAAAATAATTACACTATCGTTTCGCTGTTTTCAGTGCGTACTACCTAGTAAGATAGTATGAGCATAAAGTGTATCGGCCAGCACAGCAACAAACGCAAACGATTGTAATTGCGTTGGATAGAAATAGAAGTACGTAAATAACAAAATTTTCTTTTTCAGAGGGACCATAGCTTATTTCTCTAATCTCTTAGCATAGTAGTCTTATTGTATTTTTAATTGATATCTTGGAAAGCGTAGTTTTATTGTTAACCGTACGGCAAGAGCTGGAAATAAAGCATTCTCAAAATATGTAGTACGTTCCTTTAGATTTCAAGCTTTCGATTCTTCAGGAATTTTTCTCAAGCTTAAGGGAGCCAAATTGAGACATTTTAAAATAAGACTGCCTAAAATCAAAAGGAAATTCCTTTTGATTTTAGGCTGTGTCCTTTAAGGAATACGGTATACTTCTTTGTAAATGTATTTAATTTTAGTTCTGATCCCACTATTAATAAAATATTTTATGTTCCATTTTAGCGATGCAGTGCCAACTGTTTTGGCACAGTAGTGTTGTTTAGCTAGAGAGCACCCTGAGAGGGCATGCCTCCGCCAAGCTAGGCTACGACAACGGAAAATGCAAATTGGTTCTGAAACTGTGATTTTTTTCGAATCAACACCAAAATCTGATTATTTGTACCTTTTGATAGCAATAGCAATTCCTGTATTTTTCATGAAGATCCGTTCATGACTTTTTGAGTTATGCTGCTAACAAACATTATGATAAACGCTAACAATAGTTTTTATGCCGACGCTTTTTGTGAATATGATAAACACACAAACAGACATAGCCTATCATCGCCAAACTTTATTCATTTATGTATTTTAACATTAGTAACAGCTCTTGTAAATTCCATCAAGAACTATGCGTAACTTTTCGAGTTATTGTGCTAACAAGCATAAAATCAAACAAAGCGACAAACAAACGAACGATCACAGAGGTCATCGAAAAATTTTGTCATTTACTGTTCGTATTATTCCTAACAATTCATATAAATTCATGAAAATCTATCCATTACTTCTCGAGTTATGGCCCTAAGAAAAAAAATAGGCTGACAGACAAACAAAGAGATATATGAATAGATTTTCACCAAAAGTTAATCATCTGTTACTGTTAACATGCCTAACAATCCCTGTATATTTCGTAATGATCCGTCCATAACTTTTTGAGTAATCTTGGTGACAGACAAACAGAATAACAGATAATAACAGATAGACAAGCCTGACAAAAACATAACCTCTTTGGCGGAAGTAATTAGATATCTCAAAACAGCTCTATGATTCATTATCTGATGCTAATGCAAGCGGTATCCTGTGAGTTTTACAGAGAAAAATTGCATTGTTTCCTTTCTTTTCTTCTGTCTAAATATTCTTCCATTGTTCCACGTGGAACAACCCGCACATGATAGGATTAAACTATACATGTCAGATGGGGTCAAGCTATAAATGCCGGATAGAGTTAAGCCGCACAGTATACGTCGGATAGGGTTAAACCACAAATGTTGGTTCGGGTTGAGCCATTATATCGAAAACGGCAAATTCCCAGATATCGGTTTGGATTAAATCGTATTTGTTGAATAGGGTTTAACCATAAAGTGTCGGATAGGGTTAAACCATTGAAGTCGGACAGGGTTAAACCATTCAAGTCGGATAGGTTAAATCATACTCGAGGATAGCGTCAAATCATGAACTAGCTTCTAGCACGGCTAAAAATGGGGGCGAGGGAGGGGGGAGGGTAAGAAAACTACGTAGGATCTTCGTTAACGCTCTATTCTTCACTTTCAACAGTAAAACAGTTGTTTCTCCCCGCGCTGATATAAAAAAGTCCAACCTAACTGGATCAGCATCATCCGCTGAGCAAAAATGAAATCTCACAAGCAAAGCCGCAGGGAGCTTTTGACGGGTAAAGCCTACCAGCATAAGTACTTAGAGTACATTATTACTTCATGCCATCGCAATCGTAGCCCAGAGTCAGGGAACAAATTGTTTTGGAACATGAAACACAAAGCCAGGGAAAATGTCGGTCATATTGAGACGGGTATTTCCCATTGACACTGGAACAGCCCAGTGATTTGAATATCATTTTGGCTATGAATGTGCGATTTTAATGTTGTTTTGGGTAATAATTTCCATGGGTTGTGAAAACATTGTGTTGAGTATAGTTTTAGGTGAATCCCATAAGTAGTGAAAATAGTGATTTGAAAATTGCGTTACCTAATTCTGGTTTGTTAAGAATATAGCGATTTGAATAGTGCGCAGCTTTGTGCATGTCGAGAATTGTCATGGGTGATAAAAGGAAGATTTCAACATTACGACTATATAACACAGTGGTGGGCTATTTCCTTTTCCATGAAAATGTTGTTTTGAATATCATAAAACTGTATCGAGTGCCATTCACTGGTGATTGAGATATGGTCTTTTAAATATCGGGTAGGGAAGCCGCAATCAGAAGTGCAAATAGTGATTTGAGGATTTAAATACCTTGAACATGCAAAAACGTTGATTTCAAAGAGTATACTTGAAATAGTGGTTTCCGCAATGATTGTGATGGGCAAGATTTATTGCTAATTTCTCATGAAAAGCAAGCATTGAGATTATAAAATATTTCCCATAAGAAAAATCCGGTGCTCAAATACAACTGGTTTTGGCTGTGGTTTACTATTGCTATTTAAATAACTGTATATATATATGCAGACGAACTGACTGATATATTGACAATAACTTTTGGGAATTATAGCTTCTGCAGTAAAACTTCCTTAACATTTGATTTCTATGTTTTCTAACATAGAAGTATGGAGTATGTCAGCATATTTACTTTCATGACTAGAACTGTACAGTACTCTGAAAGGGAAGACCGCCGCCATGACACAAATTTCAATAAAAGTTTCACTGGCTTGACCCAGAATCTTGGCTAGCTTCCTAATCATCACCAATATTTGACCATGTTTTTCAAGTGAAAGCTCTAGCAGTTCCTGTAACGATCATGAAGACATGTTCTTAACTTGTTTAGTTTAGTTATGTTGCCAACAACCAGAGACCCGCACAAAACAATAACCTTCTGCGCGGAGATAATAATAATTTTTGGTAGATTAACGATTTTTATTGTTACTTTTTTATAAGAAATTTCACCTCTGTACCCACAATTAATTATCCCATGAATTTTGATATTATACTCACAATAACGCAAAATCTAATAGGATTCATTACCTTAACTAGCAAGTTTGACTTTGATTTAGTCCTCTATACATATAATAATTCACAGGTGTAGTTTGCCTGCTTGCTCCCTTGGTCTTTTTCTCCGTCACGCTCCTAAGGGCATCGGAGAAAATTCATCTACTGAATAAGAAGATCAGATGCCATGAAATTTCAGCCATGAATTACGCTAGCAAGTATTGCTTCTGCAATGTCTGCTCGAAAACCGAAATGCTACATTTTCTGTCGCCCGCTTCTCTTTGAAAAGTGGCTAGGTGTTATTTAAAATATTATCCTGTTTATGGTTCCAAACGTCCGTCCGTCCACGTGTCTGCGAGTTACGCTTCTAGCATTAGATAACAAAAAATTCGAGTATTCAACTTTCGAGAAACACTGATTTTAGCTGGAAGGAATTTTAACCAGAGGTTTGCTTCTTTAGCGTCTTGTTTCACTCCATTTCGACGATCAGTGCACCCGTATGTCATATCTGACGCTTTTAATTTCTTTCATCCCATATTATTCATGTTACTGGTGGCGCGCTACACTCTTAATAGGGTCAGATGCATAGCTAGGATACGGTACAGGAGCACATAGCGGGGAGTGTTGGACATCTCCGCTCTAAAGCATTTTCTGAAGCGAATGTGCTATGTCTAAGGAAATGCAATGGCATATTGCTAACTGAGGGTTAAGCCCCGTCCAGACTACGCCACAAAAGCGCAAAAAGCTTGTGCGCTTTTTCACAGAACACAGCATGGCTGAACAACGAACAGGTTAACTCACGCGCAGGTAGGTGTTAAGCCCCGCCCACTCCTGTGACGTCAGGTGGAGAGATAGACAGCAAACAGTTTTAATTAGTTCATACTATTTACTTGCTTAATAAATGCGGTGAG
>LQNS02278100.1:10671189-10686917 GCA_001587735.2 Parhyale hawaiensis
AATATTGGTATAAATGAATTAGGCACACTATTGATACTTGTGCAACACCGACGATCTTCTCCCCACCTGACGTCACACGAGCAGATGCGCAGAACCGTCTCAAAATGGTCAAGCGATGAGTTAACCTGTTACGTTGTTCAGCCATGGAACACAGGGAAAATCGCACGGCAGCGTCCACACTGTCGTACTGCACAAGTTTAGGCCTACCGCACGCGTGCAGCTCTATCAGTGCAGAAGTTCAGCAGAACGTCGTAACTCACGCTGCTTTAATCTTAGAATGCTACAGTTTTTGATCACTGCTAATTACTTATTTCATTTATAGTACAGACAGAACTGTTGACCAACAATCAATTGTGAATGCAGATACCATTTATTTACGTTTTCAGCGTAGCGCGCACTGTGGTACCACCACTAACTGCAGCTTTGACTAAGACTTCTAACAACACCTTTCGGTTCGGTCCACGCAGTAGTGCTTTCGAGAACATGGCGACATATTCATACGGTTAGCTGGGAGAATACGTTCAAAATGCCGGTCTCTTGCTCTTCACACTGCAAAACATATACAACTTAATTTGTTAGGACAAAACACAATCTTCGTTAGTGCATTTATCAGTTTCGAAGTAGTAAATAAAAGACTGTTTCATCCTAGTGTTTCCTTTATTTTTGAGCGGTATAAATTAAACTTGCAGTTTTCGAAGGAACATCGTGCACAGTTTAGAAAGGTGAATTTTGAGATTCACCTGTCCCGTAGAGGCTGAGTGAACTAGAAAGAGTTGTATTTTTTTAAATTGAGTTCGGTAGTAGGGATTTGAAAACGTATGAACGATGAAAGTGTTGAAAAAGCAGCGCTTTAACTGGAGCGTTTTTGCACGAATTTAATGAAAAAATAAGCACGAAGTCTCAGGATTGAAGTAATTTTTTGAAGTTAACGCGAATGATATTTTCAGGTTAGAGGTGAATAAATAACTGCATTTGACAGAACAAACAGAAAGAGAATGGAAAGAAGTTCTAGAATCATGCAACAAAAGTTAGGCGTTACAAGCACAAAAAAGAATAAGGAGCAAAGTGGAAGACAAATGTGTATTTAATGACCGGAGGAAAAGAAGAAGATGGATGTTTGCGTAGAGATAATGTAGGGCTTATTTATTCAGTTGCCGCGGCCCCTCCGGAGGGGACGCAAAAAATAGAGGCATTTGGGAGGCCTGGAACCCCTTGGTCGTTCCTTATACAGGAATCGCTCACCTCCACCCCCTTCCACACCGTTCACCCCTCATTTCTAACCCCAGCCCTTCTCGAGAGGAGGAAAACTCCTGTACTGGAGTGATATGCTCACATGTTTATGATATTAGAGTCATAAACTAAATACATGATGCTTATCAACTTATATGCATAGGCTACACGTTACGTAGATAACGTAATATATAGACAAGTAGATAAAGAGATTACGAGGTACATAAAATACAAGATTCATGGAGTATGAGATACATGAACTACAAGATACATAGACTACAAGAAACATAGATCATAACTTACATAGCCTATGAGGCACACAGTCTACAAGATAAATAAACAGGCCCTTTTCAAATGATTCATTGGGCTTATTTGCTTATTTTTTGAAAGAAAAAACTGCAAAAAGTTACTAATTGTCCCATGAATTAGAAGTAAAATCCCACGTATATATCAACAAGAAGCACAATATCTTCTAACAGAAGCAATTAATGAAGAGAAGCTATGAACTATTCTATAATGGCTCAGTGATCCAAGATGTTGCCTCAATCGCTGTGGCAGGTCAAAAGTTGTATCCCAATCCAGGAAGAAAGCCTTAGTGCTCAGCAATGCGTCGTCAGCATTTCTGCCACTCATAGTGTACTGGAGGGTCAGCATGCGGGGTTGGGGCTGACCGTACAGTCAGCAAGCGCCGTTGCCGTATGTACCTTCCGTCAATGAAGCCACAGCACATACAATCTGTAATCGACTGCAGCAGTACTAGTACACTCTTTTGTTTCCTAGAGAAGACATAACTGCAGCACTAGTCAGTTCGTGCACGTGGGTTTTCTAATTGGGCTGTGTTGCCAAGGCTATGCACCTTCATTACTAGACACAATTATGATGTGTCATTTTGCAACCAATATTGTCGCTCACGATGAGCTACGTAAAGGATTCTAAGCTTTATTATAATAAGCACATTTCCAACTGTGTACATTGTGTTTGTTCTTATGATTTGATTTAAGTACTTACTGAATCTGAGCCAGACACTATAGCGACAATGAACCGCTAGTTTTTGCGTTCAGTGACCAGTGTAGTCGTTGGTTCTAAGTAGTGACAACGGCTAGTGATTAGGCAGTGACTATAATGTAGTTGATAATCTGTACATAGTGACCAGTACTAGGTAGAGACTAGTGTAATTAGTTAAGGGCAGTGACTATAGTGACTCGGGAGTGACTTGTGTAGTTAGTCATAGGTAGTGATTAGCTATTGACTATTGCAGTTATTGTTATAAGTAGTGACCAGAATATTAGATAGTGACTAGTGCAGTCGTTGGTTATAGGTAGTGACCAGTGATAAGGTAGAAACAAAGGTAGTGATTGACTAAACCTATAATTTTCCCTTTTCTGCAGCACATGCGTATCAACCGGCGGAACAAGAAATAAATACACACGAGGTACATTAGCCGAGCTATCCTTTAACAAATTAGATATTGGATACGTAGATTGCACTAGTCAGCTGCATAACAGTTTCAAGCAAACTATGGAAGAATGTACCTTATGGACAATATCAAGGGCTTGCACGTAAACCTGACATAGTGTGGTAGTTGGTACTTTAGCATTGGTTGTTCTGTGAGTGAAATGTCAAATACAGAACAGTCGACTAATGCATAACAATGAACATTCAAGATGGGCTAGCGTGTTCAAAAAGACCTTCCACAAATTTAATATCTAAGCGCAGAGAAATCGCTAGTTAGTGTAACCCAAAAAATTCATTCAACCAAAATTGGCTGCGAGTAGCAAATAGGACAGTCACTCGTACTACCTTAGTAAATTCAAGAGACACATATAACTCTCTACAGAAGCCGCATCACTTTAGGATTTAATGATTAGAAATCTAGTAGGGGGGGGGGGGCGGCGGCACGATAGTTGTCACGAAACTGTCGAGCCCTCTGTACTCACTATCAAAATGTGTTTAATTACATCAACTAATAATTACTAAGATCTCTATCTTAAAAGGAGCACAATAATTAAGGATGCAGATACTCAATTTTAAATCTATAAGACGAGGCAATATAGCGCTAACCATTTGCAAAGAGAAACTAAATTAGATTAGATAGTTGCAGTGTACGGATCAATAGGCTCGGTGTCAGAGAACAGCTGGGACTCACGCTCAGGCCCTCTATAAGCTATAGTCGTTATGTCATGATAATGTAGATGAGGAAGAAAAGAAAGAAATGA
Organism: Parhyale hawaiensis; assembly: GCA_001587735.2. Taxonomy (NCBI): domain Eukaryota; kingdom Metazoa; phylum Arthropoda; class Malacostraca; order Amphipoda; family Hyalidae; genus Parhyale; species Parhyale hawaiensis. The sequence goes on from LQNS02278100.1 coordinate 10,674,636, forward strand.
AACTCAACCAAGGAGGTGACACTATAAGTACGATTACGGTAGTTTCAGCGGATGAGCTGGGATTTGAAGACTTTAAGTTATAAGAGGTGTGAAATTTACGTCGATTAGGGTGGTCTCAAAAGATTTGGCCGTTAAGAATTGGTGAGGCCTGAAAGAGGAGCTCGTAGCTGTAAGGGGTGTTGCTCCCAATAATGGCCAGTACGATGGCGCTTTTTGAACGTGTTGATGGTCTCTGAAAGGAAACTTCGGAGGCGAGTTTAATCTAATTGTTCACTATGGATTAAAGGGGTTCTGCGATCTTCATTTCTGAGTTTCTTCCTGTTGTTCTGGAGGCGATCATCATTGTCTCTGTCAAAAAGTCCCATTGTAGGCACGTCGTTGAGGCCAATTAATTACTGCATTGTTTCTATTTCTAAGAGCCTGAGTCGTGTTTGCTCGAAAAAGATGAGTCCGACTTCCTAAAGGCGACACTCGTATGACATGTTTTGCAGCTAAGATAGCTATTTTATTTCATTGAGTTACACTCTTACTAATTATCTACTTTATATCGTAACACCGATGTGGTGGCTCGAATTGAATAGCAAAATACTAATTGCGGGCGCACTAGCGCTTCGTACGAAGGAATGATCATGTCCGTAGATTTGTATTCGAAATCCTTAAATCCCAATACTCTGCTTGCCATTTTAAAGCTGCTGTCTACTTGTGGATTCTGTTAATTTTAGTCAGTTTAAGTATTCATTCATAAGGTATTTCTTATTATCAATATCCTAAGTTTCTTAGTAACTGACAGAGGTAGCGGTGCTCTCGATTTGGGGCCCCAGGTATCTTTGGATGATTACATTAGATAGGCGGCAGTAGACGAACCAACAGGCCCATTCCCAAAGAAACACCGGAACTCACGCCCGGCCCTCTATGAGCTATTGCCATTATGTTAGTAGGATGTAGAGGACTGGGGAAACGAGAGGAGAAAAAAGGAAGACGAAAAAAAAGAAAGAAAATAGAAGGGGGAGAAGAATCTCAGCCAAAGACATGATCATGAATGCACTCAAGCATGATCGATAGCCGCTGATATGCGGAGCTTAAACATATAGATTAGATTTGATAGGCTACTAAAGCTACTAAATTTGTATTCAGCGTATCTCATGCTATCATCTTCCCTAAAAGCACATGACACAACAAAAGATGAAATTTGTCATCCATACCCTTGTTTTGCAGTTTCTTCCTATCATATTCCTTTAATTTATGCTACGCAACTAAGAACCAAATCTACTAAATTTCTAGCCAGCGTATCTCATGCTATCATCTTCCCTAAAAGCCCATGACACAACAAAAGATGAAATTTGTCATCCATACCCTTGTTTTGCAGTTTCTTCCTATCATATTCTTTGAATTTACGCTACACAACTAAGAACCAAATCTACTGAATTCGTAGCCAGCGTATCTCATGCTCTCATCTTTCCTAAAAGCACATGACACAACAAAAGAAGCAGCCCACCATCGCCGCTGTCTGCACCCGACGCAAACGTTGACGTATGAAGCGCCACCAAGCGACGCAGTTGAGCAAAAACCCAATTCTCTCACTGCCAGCTTCCTTCTGAAATATTGGTACAAAAACCAGCAGAGCAGAGCATCGCAATGGGTAACCAGAATACACCATACGCATTTGTTTAATTAAATCACTCTACTACATAATCTAAACTCGGTGGCTGCGGGAGGATTTTAATTAGAATTACTAAGCAGCTGTTGAACATAATTAAATTTTCCGAGAATATAGAAATCATTTCATTTTTCTTTGATGTGCTGCATGTTTCTGCACTCGTTTCAAATTGAGTAAATTTCAAATAGAAAGATGAAGAGTAAAATAATTGTGGTCATTGTGCTCTAAAGAGGCAAATTTTTTTTTTTTACAAATTTCGTGTCCTAAAATGTCACAGAACACAGAACTACAGCGACAAAAAAAAAAAAAAAATGAAAACAAACGTTTTAGGCGCTAAGAAGAAAAGGGAATCGAATTACTTCCTATCCTTACGTCTGTTAAAATAAGTTATAAACCAATTTTGATAAGTATGAAGTGCACTAATAATGTAATATGTACATTTGAAATGCAGACCTTTATAAGTAAGTAAGGGAGGGAGGTATGCAGTTTTAAAGCAGAAACTGTTCAGTCATGTCATTGTTTCTGATTGCTTAACAAAGGTAAATTACTTGCAGTGTAAAATAAAGCGCCCTTCAAACTATATTGTTTCATTGTGTAGCTTAGGAAAATATTAAGTTCTTTCGAACAGAGATAACAACGCAGCCTCTAGGCTTTCTTTTTCAGACATAAGTAACTATAAAACACTGTCATCATCAATGGGGATGATTCTTTAATTTACTTTTGCTAAATATAAACCGAAAAACATTTCATTCTGGGATAAACATGCCAGGCATCTTTCATTAGAGTTTAGTCTTCTCAATTTTCTTGAATTAGAGTTTTGCCTTCTTTGTCTGTGCGCCCTCAAAACAGCTAATGAATCCTAAATGCAACATAATTTTTTTTAAATATGAGTTTGCCTTATCTTTTTCCGCTATCGAAGAAGATAATGAGACATAGATGTGGTACAACAGTTGTCTAAAACTAAGTTTTTATCTTCTCTCTGGCTGCCATCAAAACCAGTAATATTCCCTAAATACGCCATGTTCTTTCCTTAGAGTTTTACCGTCTCTCTTTCCGCTTTCAAAAGGACAATGAGCCATACATATGTACCCTATGTTGCTTAAACAGATTTTCGTTTTTCCTCTTTTCACTCCACCTCCCCCAGAAAAAGTAACAGCAGTTCCGCTTCCGCAGGCGAGTCCGGTGGTCCGGCTTCTGACTGTCGATGGCCCCGTCAGCGTCCCATCACACAATATATTATGTGGCGCTGTAGTCTGCGTGAGTCACAGCTCCACACGATCGATACTGCCAGAGAAATTGACTCTTTGGAGATGAGCCAAAAGTTGTGAGCGTGAGTGCATGGGGCCGCTAAGTGCGAGTAGTTTGTTGTATAGGAGATGTCACTCGATGACGCTAGGATTCTCCGAATATAGATTGTACGATCTTGGCCTAGATTGTGGTCTACCGTCATGCATGTGCTAGGTTAGGTTATTTACATAGCTACAAATGTCTATAAGAGTTTGTAATGCATAAGCCAGAGAGGGCAAAATTAAATTCGTAGACAATAAAACACTGACAGTATTGGCTATAAAATAATAATTAAAGAACGATGACTCAGTTGAGGCTACAGGCAGTAAACCACAGAACAGAGAAAGAGACTAGAGGCCGAACACCTACGGCGCTCAGGATGAAGATGTAGAGCACTCTGCGAGCGCATACCTCCGCCAAGCGGGGCAACGGCAACGAACTAGAACGCCTCGCGGCGTAAGACCATCACCTGCGTTAGGGGGGCAAATTCAACGAACTCATTTTTGATGAACGAAATTAGGGCACAGCCCAATCCCAGAGTGAATAACTTTAATAACATAGGAAAACCAGCCTATGCGACAAAAGAGAACATAAAGCTTTTACTGAAATGGCCATACAATTGTAAAAATAACTTTTTTATTGCACAATACTTAAAATACAGTGAGAAGAAGGGTCAATATTACTTTTAACTCCTACTTTTTTTGCATTTTTGTTTACTTATATATTGTAAATGAGCCATTTAAAGACTTTTTTTCAGGAATAACATTTTAGAGGCAGATATTTAGTTTTCAAGATGGTTGACTTTGAAGTTCCTATTGTTTTCCTATCAGACAAAATTACTGATGCTATTAGAGGCTTGCTAGTGACTCCAAAGGAACCTAACCTAACCTTACCTAACCTTATCTTATCTAGCTTAACCTTAGCTAACCTCACCTTACCTAACCTAACTAACCTTACCTAACCTAACCTAACCTTACCTAACCTATTTTGGGTTCCTATGATTCGCTGATTATTTTTTCCCATAGAAAAGCAGTAGGAACTTCCAAGTCAAATATCTCGAAAACTAAGCATCTGCCCCAAAATTAGCATTAATGAAAAAAGTCTTAAAATGACTCAATATAATTATATAACTTCACAAAAATGGGAAAAAATGAGTGGGAGTTACAAGCAGCATTCACCGAAAAAAGAGCTAGTATCCAAATAAAACCAGACTATAGTTGCAACGAACTGCAATTTTCACACACGTTCAGCCATCTTTACATAGGCTAGCATTAATTTCCGGCTGATAGAGATGGCCATCACTATCAGAACATGTGCAGAATTGTTCAGTTAATTTCTAGAAGTGAAATTACTGAGCAATATATTATGTATTTAAACTACTACTGACAAACCTTGACTACAAATATAACTTGTAAAAAAAAAAATCGGAAACGATTCAACTATCACGGAATTCAACACAGAACGCAGGTCAGGTCACAGCGATGGCGTCGTTCGCGCCGGCTTAGGCTAACATTTTACAAACAAATGACACGCAACTCCACCCATTACTGCATGCTGCTAAGTAAATTCTAATGGATTCTTTCGACAATGTGGCCAAAAAATCAATTTTCTCTAGAAAATCTATATAATGTGCAAATATCACGTTTTACGGATCGTTTACCTTGTCTTATAGTCTTCATAACTGATTTTCTTATTCGTAAAAGGTGAAACGTAAAATATGTTCTACTAGATGAACATTATTACCCGCAACCTGGCGAGAACTATGGGACAGAAAAGGATAGGCAAAGGGAGACACCGATCTACACCAAAATTTTGCAAAATTAGTGTCTTTCCACGTGTCTAAAAATTTCGATTAATCCCATGAAAATCCATTCCTAACTTTTTGAGGTATGTTCTAGTCAAACTTTAACAAACATTAGTGAAACACTGCTGACGAACATTCTGACAAACATTAGTCAAACATATAAAGGGACCTACCAATCATCACCAAAATTTGGGAAGTTGTGTTTTGAAATATTTATATAATTTTGTACAATTTTCATGGACCTCTGTTCATAACTTCTTGAGTTATGCTGCTAACAAACCTTATGACGCACATAAGTCAAACACACAAACGGACCGACCGATCATCAGTAAAATATATTCATCGATGTCTTTTTACATTACATACATCTCATGTAAATTTCATAAAGATCCATTCATAACTTTCTGAGTTATTGTGCTAACAAGCATAAAATCAAACACAGCAACAAAGAGACAATCGAACTAACATATCGCCACAACAATTTGGTCACTTGCTCTTCGTACTAAACCTAACAACTCACGTAAATTTCCTGAAAATCCGTCCATAACTTTTTGAGTTATAGCCGTGAGAAAAAATAGGCAGACAGACAAACAAAGAGACAAACACGACAAAAAACATAACCTCCTTGGCGGATGTAAATATGATGATAGTTAATGGCAGATGGAAAGTAGAAAAGAATTACCCATACATCGAATTTTCTGATAAGTTAAAAAAATACATTCACCCGTGAAAAAATAGTCACTTTCAGGCGTTCTGATCGTGGTTAAGAAGTTATTATGTTCACTGATGTCTCTTTTATGTGCATTGTTAGGAATTTGCTCTAATGCCTTTGTGCATCTTTGTAACAGTTTTCTAGGCGTCTTTGGGAGTGTTGATGCTTTAATTGGGGTTTGTTATCCATCCATGAATGCCCACACGTCTAGTTTTAATAATATTCTGTTACTGATTTTCATCTCTGACAGTATATATTTTTTTGCTTTTTTGTTTCTTTATTTTTTCAATAGAGAACATTGGAAAGCTCCAATTAAGCTCCAAATCTATGCCGGACGAAACTGATAGCTTTAGGAGTGTAACTAACCGCAATTCTTAGCCCCCTTACTATTTACTGAACCATCCTTCAATACGTGTAGTAGCCTATGTAGGGGTTGCAGAGGTCACGTAGTTTACGGTTTAAAAAATTAGACTGCCCACTCATTTCGTAAAGTAGAGTAAAAGTGACATTATTATGTTGTATTGGGTTGTAATAATTTAAATCTAAGGCGTCTAAACGTATTGTGCTGTTCTTCCAATTCAGTAAATAAGAACTGAATATAATCATTTGACACACAAAGCTTAAATAATATTTGTACATAGGTAAAGATGCATTTTGCCAAAGTAGTCTATATCTTTTATTTATTGAAACCTTATGTTTAACCTAGCTTGACTAGCAACGGTAGTGCGAATTGTTATTATAAAAGGTTAAGATGATTTATGCACAAACATGTCTTGTTCTTCTTTTATAAGTTAAACCTTAACACCCAAAGTATATACTTGTCTATCTTGCTGTTGCTAGAGCTCTTTTAATAACGTCCAGAAAGTTGTACGATATGCGTTGTTGGTTTAAATTTAGAATTAGATCTTACTTGACACAATATACCCACAAAAGAATATGTGTAACAATGAGTTTATATCCACATACTTTCTAGACAGTAAATTTTAATCAGACTCCTCTGTAGTTTTACCTCTTTAAAGATACATAGTAATTTTTTTGGGTGTTAATGGGTGAACGGTTAAATATTAGATGGCTTTCTTTTTTCGGCTAAGAGTCTCCCCACACATGGAAGAATTCTCCAGAGACGAGGTAGTCCTCTTTCCCTAGCCGTCCCATGATGTGATTTTCTGCCATTGGCACCGCCGATTGCCTAACGAGGTGTGCAAGTGAATCTGACCAATTGAATGCTCGCCCTAATGTGATTGTGACGTCAGCCAACGACGCTGTGCACTGAATGTTAAACGTGGCGCTAGCCCTGCCAAATATCAGTGTTATTGCGACATACTACAGGCAGAGAAATTTCTAGCTGTAATGTGCATTGCTTGAGTCAAACACTTTTGAATGAGAGGAACAAAGTACAAAGAAGAGAGTTCTCCAATAAGTATACAGATCTTTTTGACTTTTGTATCGAGTAACTCAACCCTGCAGAAAAAAAGTTGAATTCCAAGGCTAAAAGATCAAGAAAATTGTAAAGGTATTGCAGAATTACGCAAAGGTATCGATTTTGGCTTTCACAACCCACAACATTTGGTTGAAGAACTGTGGTTACGTTTTATAGTGATTTCCTTGTGTGTTGCTTATACAGAGGCTTAACGAAAACTCTACTCCTGCAAATGTAAAAAAAAATGTTATATTCATTGGTGACCATATTTCATCGGAATATTAAATATAAGCAATAAATAATAACCGGCAAAGCTGTTAGTGTTGCTACTGGTAGTTCTACTCATATTTTCAGAAAACAAAAGAGTTCTGTGGTTACGAAGATGAAGTACTAATTACTGGGGCTAGAGATGTTATCAGCACAATGAAAGGCTTAAGCTAACATGAAGTCAAAATAATAATCTCTTAAGCCAAAGAATGCTTTATTCATTATAGTAATATCTGGAGAGGTTTACGGAAGCATTAATATACTCTGTTCTGCTAAGTATTAATTTATTTTTGTGATACAAATGTCGGGTGTGGCTAAAACTCTTGAAATCAAGCAATCTGTTTCACCAAGTGTTGTTTTACTGTGTATACAAGTGTCTCGAGAGGCTTCAACTGTCGATCCTGCTAAATATCGTGCTGTTGTGTAATACTAGTGTCAAGAGAGGCTTAAGCTGACAGAAAATTAACTTATCGTTTCTGTCAAACATCGTTTCACTGTGACATATAGTGTCCGAAGAGGCCTGAAAACTTGAGTCAAATCGTTCATTTTGCATAATGCTGTTTATATGTACTACACGCATAGCATCAAGATAGCCACAAACTAATGTTAAATAAATAATATTATATATCCAGCAAAGCATTGGGTTTTGTGATATGCTAAACGTGTAACCGATGATATAAAATATTGCTAAACTAAGATATCTACCACTATAATTGTGTCGAGAGAGGCCTACCCATGCTATAATTAGCTGTACCAAATACCACTAATTGGAAATGCATCGTATTATTGATAGAACTACTTGTATTGGAATAACGAATAATGTACTTTGCCCCAAATACTCTTTTGTTTAACTAACTGGAGTATCTGGGGCGGTTTAAATGATTAATCCATCAACTTGTGCTATCCATTTTTCTGGACGGTATTAGCAGTATTAAGTACGGGTCAAATTCTGTCTGACTAACACGAGACTAGCTGAAGGACGCTAACACTCCAAACGAAGTGTCCGCGCACTGAGAATACTTCACTAGTTATTGATATTAAACAGGCGATGAAGGTCATGGGTGATAGTTACGTTCACATAATAATATTCTGCGCGGTATTCAAGGTTCTTTATAGTCTTCAGTTTCTAGCGAAAAGAAAACGTAAGCAGAGTTTCTGGGCGTACCTTTGTAAAGGGGTTGCAATATTCTTAGTTTCTGAACTACCCCTATTTATTCGATTCCTTTTGTTACTCATTGTCTTGAGTTTCTTTGTATCTCATTACAAAAAATGAATTCGTGCATTTCTCTCGAACGGAAGAATAAAATCATGTGCAGCTACAAGAGGTTGCCAGTGGCTAACTTCGTAAATTTGCTAGCGTGCAATAAAAGTTGCTATTGACTACTACACGTGATTTTGTGGAAATCAATGCTCGTCGAATATTAGGAAATTGCTTAACTTTATTTCGTATATGGTAGCATTGACTGCGTATAATAATTTTTATACTATTCATTACAGTATACCTTACCTTGATGATGCTTCCGACCAGGTCCAGGTGGCGTTATGCACACCACATCACCCATCTTGTGCAGAGGTGATGATGCTGCAGTCCGTGACCAACGGGATGGCTAACAGCGACTTATCCCCACAGTTCACGTAGCCGATTACAACGACTACCTTTCCTCTTCCGGAAAAAAAACAACTCACTTGGAGGTATTGCCAAAAGGGGCAAGCAAAAATTGATTTTGCAATTGCTATATGGAAAATATTGGCGTATATCATGGATTGAAGCGTCAAGAAATTTCATTAAAAAATAGAAAACCGTAAATAGTTAACAATTAGAACGCCTCGTGGCGTAAGATCATCACTCGCGGTGGGAGCAAAATTTCATCTCTGTCAGTTTTGATGGCCAGCTATTCCTAATTTTTTGGCATGGGTAATATCGAGGACAGCCCACCATACTCCCTGTGAAAAATTATGAACATTGCTCAACTCCTTCGACCTCTTACTGGGTGGGCAGACCAACAAATGTATAATAATATTAAGAATAAACTTTACTTAATACTTATAGAGACATTACAATACTGAAATGCTACATGGTACAACAAGAGGATGTATCATATTTCTAGGTTAGAAACAAAAGACATGTCATAGTGCAGTTACATTCTAGTAGATATCGTTGCGCCCCATTGCTTGGCCTCCGTCAGGCAACAGTATGCGCTGCCATCTTAGATATTAGATCATTTGTAGCCAGTACCATTACGGATGACTTTTATTAATGAGTTTTTAGAGTTTTCAATCCTGTATTTCAGGCTCAAGGCGTATTTTCTGGTCCTGACTTTGAGACAATCAGTGTATTTTTGAGCAAATATTTGACTTCCACTATTAGACTTAGGCACTTTCAATAATATACGGAATACGTCGTTATAAGCAACACGCTGGCGCTCATTCGATTGTTCTTAAATTACAGCAAAGTGAGTTACAGCACGGGGGGGGGGTAACAATAGGTTCGGAACAGCTATCATTTGACGTCTTCAGAGCAGTGACAGTACATACATAAATCTTTAAAGAAAACATTATCACGGTTCGAGTTTGATATTTAGCCGGGAATTTTGGAATTCGTACTCCGTTGGGCAAGTGCCGCCAGTACATTTCTTTCTAAAAAGGAGCTCAATGCGTTAATCAGTGGAAGAAGACCCGAAAACAACTATTAGAAAGTAGCTCTACAATATTAATTAGGGATAGGTGTCTCACAGAAGTTAACAGGAGAAATGCGTCTTGGAAGGTTAAGTCAGTAGGTCGGGAGGAGCATCAAAATGCAAAAATGCTTTTTGAGTTGCAGATTCTAGACTTCCAGGCGTTGAAAAAACCGGAAGACAGTAATTACAGTCCAGAAAATGTAGATGCTTCCGTTAACGGCAGGTCTCTTAACGTTAACTTATGCAAATGAGGTTCAAATAGTTAGCAACGCACACGAAAACCCAAAAAAGTCAACCCGTCGTTGCGAAGTCTAGAAAGTAAGCCACGCACTTGGAGGAGGCGATCGTCCTACTTGCAAACATTGGTTGACGGCTCAGACATTGAGGCGAAGTCCAATATAAGCTGCGGGAACAAGCAGCTCTGAATATCGAGTCCAGCTGAGCTGGAGTGCAAATGTTTGAAAGTCGAGCAAGGGGAAGGAAGAAGACGTGTGCCGAGGTGCTCAGGTCCGCCAATCTTCCTTTTATTGACGGAATTTTGGACCTGGAGAATCTGCGCGCGACTCTGCAAATCATAAATGTTATATGCTGGCAACCTGCCTGCAACTCAGGAAAATCACATATGCTACATCAGTGTGGCTGAGGAATATATGAACGTTATTGGAAAGTCAGGGAAATCGCATGGAGGGAGTGGTACATCTCTGTAGCTATGGAAGATATGGGGCTGGAAATTGCTTCAACTTGGAGAAGCCGCATGTTATAATTCAGCTGGGCTAACAAACATATGACGTTATTGGAGACCTACAGGTAACATCAATCCCTTCCTACCCACAGAGAACTTACTTGCCTATATAACCCTAATATACAGTCAAATACCTTTGAAACATCATATGCGTAAAATAAATGCAGTGCATACACTGCAGAGGCGTCTCTACCCAACATAAATCAACTCGCTGAACTGGAAAACAACAATAGACATTTGGGCTATGAGATTTCATTATATTGGAATATATTTAGCTGAAAGAGCTAGCTTCTCTGATTAAGGAACAGCGTTTGGTTGAATTATTGCCCCATATTAACCAGAGAGTTCCCAGACCATTATTATCACCCGCGAATGAAGTGAGAGAGGTGGTAACGTTTTCGGTCTTTGTGTCTATGCTTATATATATGTATGTTTGAATGTATGTCTTCTACCAAACAACTGCCAGAAGGAATTAAACTATCATCCCTATCCTTTGCAGGAAGGCAAGTGAATTGATCTTGATGTGAAATATGCCACAGCTACTAACTCGGTATTTCAGCACCACTTTCCGGCCCTCCCCCCCCCCCCTCAATCGCTGGTGATGACCTTACGCCACCAACTGTATTAGTAGATATTGTTAGCGCAACACTACGCACTTGCATCGCGCTCTTACGCTTCGTGGCGTAAGAGCGTGAGGTGATCGGTATTTTTTACAGGCCAATTATCAAGCTTGGGTGCATGATGGGCATGACGAAATGCTCTGCACATAGCCAATAATATATATAGGGGATAAGTAGAGATTGAGGCAAGAGAGAGTTTCATGTCTGTAGGTAACGGTCTGTTTGGTCAAAATCCTTATGTAGGCGGGCTTAAATAGAAGGGACTCCACAGCAAGTTTAATTTAAGGCAGCCCGAATCAGGACTTGAAGTGGTAGCCGGTCTCCTTCTTTTGCTTAGCTAATCTTTATGACTAGTGGACCAGTGCGTGAAAAATTCACGCAATAACCTATACGTTAGCATAATGCCTCTAGGCCGGTGCTGAATCTCCTCTTCGCTTATTTACTTCTTAATTTTCTTCTTTTCTTCATTGATTCTTTGTTGTGCTGTCATCCTTTGGTCTTCTATATAGACAGGTAGAAGTAACATCTTGAGTAAAACACTTCAACAAACTTAAACATAATACCAGCTTATATACAATGTGCTCGCTCCGTAGCAAAGATACCGTTGATACCGTCTTTCCACTTCAAATATCTGTTTCATTTGAGATATTCAAATTTTGACCTATGAAGAGAAAACTGCTTCGTCTGAGGGAAACAGTAAGCTAGAAGAAATAATTGTCTACTGCCCGTGAAAACTTATGGTTCGTCAGTTTCGTTGAAAATTGCATCAAAGTGGGAAGAATAGCTCATGCAACGATATCATTTGTGGAAAGAAACTACGAATTAAAAAGCATGAGAGTGCCAACGGAAGCTTCAGATATCTTCAGTGCTACTATTTCAACTTCGGCAATGCAAGAAGTGCATTCGGACATAAGGTCGCCCTATACTTTGCCGTAGATTCGATGTATGGAAAAGCTAATACTCGTACAAATCAGACTAAGCCTGCGATGTCTTCATTGTTGGAATTTCAACTGTCCCTGCTCAAGATACGTTTGCCATCTTCTGCAACCCGGGCTATTTTCTGCCTATCACTTTCAATGGAGCTTGAGAGGACAA
>LQNS02278100.1:10687013-10701449 GCA_001587735.2 Parhyale hawaiensis
GTCTATCTTAATGTATAGATAAAATTTCAGTTGTGTATAGTAGATACCAGTTTCGTAGTAATAGCTCCGCAGCACTTGTAGGTTTTCGCCCTGAAGAAGGCACAAACTTGACCTGTGCCGAAAGCTTGGCCAATAAAATCTGATATCTTTACTCAGTCAGTAATAACCTGATATGATAAATATATTTATAAACATACGACGGTCATTCTTAGTATTAGATTGTATACCTTGTAGAGTACGCTAGCGACGTCATGACCTCCTTTGCCATGACCATTTGTTACCTTGCTTATAGATTTATTCTGTTTACCATGGTGTCTACAACCGTCCCTGTAATCACAAAATATTAAAAATGTGAAAGTAATTATGAGTCATCAATCAAGCCCTTTTCGGGAAATTTAGGAAGCTCTACGTGGAACAAAAATCACTCAACCTCAGAATATCCAAAGCAGATGAAAATACATCTACATGACAGCAGTGCATCCTCCAAATTGTAGAATCCTGGCCACTAGCAAGAATACTAAAGAGGTGTTGATGCATGTTTCTTTTTGCCGTCGCTTTTGTCTGTATAGTGTGCACAAGTCATTCATTAAATAGTACTGAAAAATCTATTTACTGTACTTATAAATAAATTTGGTGTTTCACTAAAACAAAAAGGTGGGAAATGGAATTTCTAAAAAACTTCTAAGACCTCAGCTTGTTGGGGCTGGACTAAGGAGCTTCAATAGGGAAGAAGAAACCCTGCCGTCGAAACTTAGGAGCGCTAGCGAGACAATCAGACCAGGTATGGCAGGGACGCATTTATGAATCTCATTGGTGGAAGTGATGCGGGAGCAGCAAACAGATCGATGTACTGATATGCGATTGGTGCATAGGCCGACTGGCTGCAGCCACACCCGACTCTTTACTGATGTACGATTGGTGATGATAGCGACTGGCTACAGCCACATCCGACTCTTGAGCTTCACAGACGAGGATCCTGACTCCCTGCTCTCTATTAAAGCTCCTTGGGCTAGACCTCCAGGTTAAAAATCTCGAAGCTGGATATTTTTCTTTAGTTTGGTGTATCTTGGCTACGCATGAGGCACGGAGGTATTGAAAGCCCAATAGGCATGACTTGTCTCGCATTTCTGACCGGTGGGTTGCTTTAGACCCTAATGCTCAAGTTTCAGGCAATAATCCTGACACTTTCGAAAACTCAAATCTGTATACTGGAACTTAAGCCGTCTCTATCGCTACTGGGTTGCTTCTAACACCTCCAATCCTCTTCAGTTTCGCGAATCCAACACTCTTCTCTAAAATACACTACAAGTCAAGCCTATTGAGTTTAATGTCCTCTATGCTTTCTGCATAGCAAGATGATACCTTATTGGATCGTACCACAGAAACTCTCATTTCCCCTGTTTCAATTCACGCCGCTCCAAAATCAAGCTATGTTTTTTAACAATAATCGGTCGTAAGTCACACTATTTTTTGGGTCGTAATCACGCCAATTAAAAACTTTAGCACCTTTAAAATTACCCACGCTTGGAACCCGCGCTACCGAACCCTGCACAAAACACAAGGATGCTGTGGGAACAAACACCACGCTCATCCACTGACATTAAGACGGTCTGTCGTTAAATCGATGGCATTATTAAAAGTGCAGCCCCGATATCGAATGTTGCTGCTTCCTTTGCTAGTGTATAACAAACTTGTTAATTTTGGGGAGGAAGGTCTCATGTACTTTACAAAGGGTGCCTGGTGAGCTTCTTACGTAAATAAGACAGTATAATTATAACAAAATACTGTGAAGTATTACTAATGATGATATTTGGCAGGAAGATTTCATGTATCTGCTTTTCCAAGGGTGTCTGTTGAGTTTACTACAATAATTCGATTTGTGGGAATAGTTTAAAGTACTAGTGAAGTTGATGCTGATTATATTCTAGTAGCCCTTATTGAATGTAAAATTTAACCTTGTTCATGGGTAACAAACGAACTGGCTTGTGACAAGGCTTGATGCATTCTACTAGAGGAGATTGCTAAGTTTGATGCAAAAATGCGATGCAAAAAAAAAAAAAAAAAAAAAAAATGGGTATTGGTAATTTACAGAAATGTTGAAGTTATAGTATTTACAGAACGCAGCCGCTANTAACAAACGAACTGGCTTGTGACAAGGCTTGATGCATTCTACTAGAGGAGATTGCTAAGTTTGATGCAAAAATGCGATGCAAAAAAAAAAAAAAAAAAAAAAATGGGTATTGGTAATTTACAGAAATGTTGAAGTTATAGTATTTACAGAACGCAGCCGCTAGTGAATGCTGAAATTTACTTTGCTCGTGTTATGAGATAGATTAGATTACGAGTTAGTTTATGATAACTGTCAATTTTAATTTAATTTATGCTAATTAGAATTATTATATTTTAGTTTATAATTGATTAGAATGTTACATTACTTTATAATGGCTTGAAATTGGCGTTCGCTTATGATAGCTAGGAAGTATGCGTTAGATTATGATTTTTTGGCATTGCACGTTACTTTATGGTAGCTTAGAATCACGACACGGAGCTTGCCCTGGCAGGTTTTCAATACTCTCTTCGCAGGCCACTGGGATCTGGGCCTGGATTTTTGGGATGACAAGTTATATCCGTAATGGTTTTCGCGCCTATCGGCAGTCAGCACACGAATGCGTGTCGTGAGACAATGGTTGTTAGGATTTACTAGCGGGACCCGAGGAAATTATACGATTGGTTAATGTTCTCACTTTGTAATATGAAGCAATCTTAACCTACGCCGCTATAACTTACTTTAATTCAACCTAATGCAGGTCAGCCTAACCTGCCCCATATACAGCGCCTATCTCTTAAACCTTACGTACTGCTTCTAACCTCAAGTTTACTGCACACGGGAGTCGAAACATGGAAATATTTCTTCCTACCCTTCCAATTACGCTGCTGTGTATGCACTATCGGCTTGTCTAACATTATTTTATTTAAAAGCTGTTTAAACTCCGAGCAACAACTAGGACTACTCGCTCAGTTTGAATCTCCTGTGAATTTCTATTGAGTTTTATTTCGCGAGTGCACCGATTTCGAATCGATGTGTCTTAATAGATTCAGCCGTTGTCACCGGCACAAAAACTTGTATTCCAAGAACATGAAGCGCTTCCGTATTTCGACTTGTACGCTAGAGGCCTACCGTAGCCGTTTGTGCCAGACACTATAGCACCGGTGGACCTCGCAGATGTTCTACCACCAAAGTTTTCGCCCTAGTATTTCATGATATAGCTACACATAAAGATAACATCAAAACCAATTGACTATAGCAATCTCATTCTTACTTCACAAAATGCTTTAAAATGAAGCAGTTCAGAACAGCTCGCTGCACCGTAGTCTGGATACAAATTTTTCCATGTTTGGATCGTTACCTATGCGACCTCAGTAAAGTGAATATTTCAAGATATGAAAATCGGTACGGTATGTATGGTACGTGCAAAAGGAACTTCATGTCTTTGCTTGGAAATTTCTTCATGAGTATATGAAAAAAGACAGATATTATTGATCTCCCTCCCAGAGAAAAGCAGAAGTTATGGCAAGTTCAATTTGCCCCTAGCTAAATATGAAAAGCGTAACCGACAGACGCAGGGACAGACGGACGGATGGAGCCTCAAGCAGAATTATACTGTAGATTTATTCTCATTATATCGGAGCCCTACAACTGATGATTTTATATATGAATTTTGCTGTCTGCGATGACTTCTATCCCCAGTGCAGATCCCAAGTATGCAGTTGTTTCTGTCGAGGATATTAATGCGCACCACAGGGACTGGTTGGGATCTGTATCATCGACTGGAGGCCATGGCAAGGCTGCGTTGGACTTATACACTTTGTCTAGTTGTGTGCAGCTTGGTCGTGGGTCCAGGCTGGCAACTGTCTCAGCCTCGTCATATCGTGAAGTCCTTGACTTGGTGACCGTGTTAGTTGGCTCACCTATTGGCACTTCAAAATACTCATTCCTTGTTTTGTCCTTTGACCTGAACCAGGTTGTTCTAATGAGAGACACCAGGATAGTAGTGCTTGTTAAAAGTAGAGCTAACTGGAATGATATTACTGGGTAGTTAGAGAGTTTCCTTTCACCAAATCTTCTGCAGTGGTGACTCTGTCTCTGAACTTAATGACTTGACTGAGCCTGTTTTGGAGAGGTTTGTCCGAAGAGGATAGGGGCGCATGTCGTTGTATAAGAGCTTTTCATCGATGGGGCCATAGCTCATGACGATCCAAGGTCGACTGCAGCTGTGCACTTCTCTCGAGCCAGTTTTCCTGTATCTTTACCTCTATCAAAAAAAAAAAGTCATCACCATTAATACAATTCGTCCTTCCTTTGCATTACATTTGAGTGGTAAATGCAGAAGTGCTTAAGCATTATCAGATAAATGTTAAAGCCATATTTCGAGGAAGTAAACTATTGAAATTTGCATGGTCGAACGAGCTTTCTACTTCATCATTCATCAATAATAAAAGCCTTTCTTTACATTTTGAACGGTAAAAACAAAAATGCTGAAGTAATTTGGGGTGGAAAACTTGTTATCATGAATAGAAATGTCTAGTGCGCTGGTCAAAGTCTCTGATTGAGCTTCATTCTCTTCAAATGAGGGCGTTTGTGTCATCAAAAATGCAAATAAGGCCGTCAAACAGGAGCAAATTCTGCGAGAAATCAAAGACCAAATGTTTGCTGGAGGAATCTTCCTAGTTTGGACTCGGCTGCTAATAAACGTGACTGAGTCTTTCTGAGTTAAAACATGGCGGTAATATGTGAAGTCTTACTATAGTTGTAACAATAAAGGTAAAGCAGTAATTGGTGTGTACTTCTGAGAATGCCTACTGAGGTAATGAAACTTATATGTAATAAAAAAATAGGTTTGTGTCCTAACAGAATTCTGAACCTCCTTGGAAGTAAAAACCACAAAAACAAAACAACTTTTAGGCGTCCAAGAAGTTTGTTAGGGGTGATACTTGGATACTAATAGAATGCTCTACTGGAGTTTAATGGTGTAAGGTATTTGGAACAGCAATGAAGGTTAGAAATTGTCATGAAGTCAAGAAAGGCTTGCAATATTTAGAAGTCAGTAGGGGAGCAATTTTCTATTGGTAGGCCAAATGACCCAGGCTGTAATAATAATCGGGAAATTGACTCGTTGTGTTACATATAGGCAGGAAGCATTGAGCATGTTGATACAGTAGCAGTAATAAAGGTGCCAGAGATTAAGTACGCCAGAAATTGGGTGAAATATTTGGAATGCTATAAATGGTGTCAATAATAAGGATAGCACAGAGTTAGTACATCTGATATTAGTGTGTAATATCTGCATTGCAAAACACGGAAATAAAATTCATGATGTTTACGCTCAAAAATATTAATTTTGGCATTTAGCTTGATGTATGAATTTGCCTTGAAAACAGCTACCAATAGTTTATTTTTCTACGTCTGTCAGTATTTCTAATATTTTTGTTGTACCACCGTAGTCAGCTGTTGTTTCCTTTTAGCAGTTGAGAGTATCTCTATCAGCCACTATGTACTAAGCTTCCAACGCTACCTACGGCTTTGTTTCACCCCTTGAAAGTATATTAAATTTATCAATCACTATGGTACTTACAACGCTGCCCACTGTTTCGTAGTGGCATTTGAAAGTATCAGCCATATTGATACTCATAATTCTGCCCATCACTTTCTTCACGTCTACCATTAACTTTCATCAGCTAATGTTTGGTATCATAACTCCTCTCCATTTCTTCTTTCAGCATCTTCCCTGCACCTTACATCAGCTCTCACTACCCCTTATATTCTTTTGGTATTCGATCATAACCCTCGGCCTTGCTTTACTGTGCAAGAGAATCTCCACAGATTTTCTTAGTAAGGAAAGCTCTTAAAAAATTTCTAAAGGGCTTTCAGAAAGAGGCAGACTTATTCAATATGGGCAGTCAAACTCAGTGTTTCCATAATATACACGTTGTTCCAGTGCGCTGGAGGATCTGGGGAGGCGTAAGCATCTTTGCATAAGCTGCTTGTCTCACTATTGGGAGAGGCCAAATTGGAACACTGTACTTTTTCTTTCTGTCCCGCTAGATATGTTGGCTTTCCGGCCAATGTTGGCGTTGGTTCCAGATGCTCAGGGGAGGAGTAGTAAAACAGGTAAACAAAAGTGTATCACGAACAAAAGTTAGATAATCTTTTTGGTCATAGAAATCCTGCTGCTGCTGTTGATTGCCTGCTTGCTTGTCTCTCCGCCCCGAAGTGAAGGGTTAGATTGGACAAAGTTCATCTAATGAAAGAGAAGATATAGTGCCGTTACCTTACCAAATTTATGTTATTAAAGGAGAAAAGACAAGTAAAGTGTACGTCCACCTGGAAGTTATAGATACAAAATTGTACTTCCACTGAGATTGCACTTTTTCTCTGAGGTTAAATTGAGCAAGTTTAGCTGATAAACAAAGGAAAATGAAAAAAAAAAAAAAAATTCGTAGGATAACAAAAATAGCAACTGAGCTGGCCATTGGCGAGGAAATTAATTTTGCGGCGTATGTATAAATGGAAAACAATATATTTGCTCTTCAGAATTTCCACAGTTTCCAGCTATATGTCGTTAGCTATAATTCGAAAAGAACTGAATCTGCTGCTCTGTTTGGAGAAACACATGTTCAGTTTTGGTGAACGTCCGAGTTGTTCACAACCACAGGATATGCGCATCAAAGCAGGTAAACGAAATTGTTATTATTATCATTAAAATACACCAGACTGGCGACGTGAGAACGGAGGAAACTCCATAAGTCCAGCAACTCCCACGCAACCAGCCCAGCAAGAGAAAAAAGAAAGAGAAATTAAGATCACAGAATCACTCTGTTTACAAAGTGGTTAAAGTTACCACTGCCTGCACCAACAGAGGCAGAGCCATCATGATTATTGCAAATATCTACACATGAAAGAACAAACAAAAAAAGGGTATTACAAGAAGGTTTTTCGATGTCTGTTTGGCTAGCGTAAATGCAAATGAGAGGTGCATGAACTTTTTTGTTTTTGCGGAGGGAGAAATGGGATTTATTACCGCTGTTAAGATTATTTATAACGCCAGGTTGAATTAAAATACAACAGGTAAACAAAAGAGTGTTAGAGGTTTATTGTAGAGAATCTGTTGGGCTACTGATACTTTAAATGATTTAATTCTAGCAGTTTCTTTACGTAGAATAAGAGGTACCTATTATGTTTTATATCAATTGCCAGGATAGTTTTGGTGCAGTATCTGCTAGGTAAATATTTTAATTATAAACATGATGGCATGGCTATAGTACGCGACTTATGAGATTCAGGTATGACGTGTGTGCCTAAAATTAGTTTGTTAACTATTTTTAGAAAATCCGAGTATATTCTTTTCTAGGTTATTATTTTCTTAGCTAACTTAGGGCATATTCGATTGGCAGCCAAAATTAAGCGTTTTAGACTGAACTTGATATATCTGAAATTTCAGACACAAGCTTTTGCTTAGCAACTTTGAATATGTGTTTCAAGTGTTAAAGAAACAACCTGACTACGTTGAAACGGCTGAAAAGTTCAACTTACAAAGCAGAATTGAGTTTCTAGAAGTTTCAAAGATAATCGATTTGGGGTCAAAGCCTGAACGCAATTCAACGAGTCGATGTCAACACACCTCAAATTTCGTACCTTTAATCTGTTCTAACCCAACCCAACCTAACCTTATTTACGGCACACGTTGAGGCAGCCTACACACCCTACCGGACAGAGATGACTGCATGGGTTAGCGATAACTAAAAACGTTGGTAGGCTTTCCTGAGGGACGTTGTTTGTGGTACTAAAGGGAAACTTCCGCCACTAGTTCCATTGTTTTTCAAAACATACATATTTCGCAGCCTGTCTTTTGGGAAGTCTGTTGGGTTAGTAAAAGTTAAAAAAAAAAAAAAATTCTTGATAATTTTTTTTGTTGTGTGAGTAGAGGTGCTATATTCTGACAAGTGTTCGAATGATGTTGTGAAGAGTAGGTATGGGAAACAGTATATTTATTAATGGTAAAAGCTTAAGAATCCGTTTAAGTGCTGAAAATATCATTGACAGGCATTAATACAGGTTTTGTTGAAGCAAAAAATAGCGTCTTATGGGTAGTTAGCAAACATAGTCTAGAGTTACGTGTTCAGCTTATGTTGCGTAAGAAGTAGTCATTATTAGTCAGTGCTTTCAGTAGTGTGGGACGGCTACGTACATGTTATTGCAGAAAGATATAAACAAAGTGACTACAGAACTCTAGAGCTCTTGCAGACACACATAGCCCGTTCCTAGCACAATATAAATAAGGATCTAAGAGGCACTGAAGCCCGAACAGACTGTGCTCGCTAGGCGCGGACACACGAGGAGGGGCTTTGCAATGACGCCTCTGTAGCAACTGGATGAAAATGTTAACCCTCTACCTCTCCCCTTCCTCTGTTCCTCTAGTACTCGTGGTTAACCCCATAAAATAGTTAAAAGCTAACATCTAAAGCTAAAAATAGAGCTGATTTTAGAAGGGGGCACATAATCAGATGAAAAATATATTTCAAACTTGATTTTATTTTCTTGGGACTAGTTGGGTTAAAGCTGAATGCAGAAAAAACGACGTTTGCGTTTGTGTTACTGATTGTGGTGTGAAAGATGAAGCATAGCGTGACTGTAGGGTAGGCTTCATATATTTAATAAACGAAAGTTGTAGTGGTTGCCTGTGGAAGTTCAAGGCAGCAAAATTTTCCTTTTGCAACCAAACTATTAAATTGTAAATCTCCTTTAGATGATGGAGGTCACACATAAACTACACTAAGTTAATGGTTCGCTTTGAATTCCGAATAAGCTCTACGGTTTAGAGATGAAACTACGGTGAAACGTTTTCTAACTATCACAGGGACATTAAACAATGCCATAAACCATTCGTGGAGATGCTAGAAAAATGTTTATTAGCAAGCAAATTTGTTGCTTCAGGCCAACGGTGGGTGACAATCATTAATGTTAGAACACCAAAAAAAAGGACCTGAAATTGATCAAAATTAATTTTGCATTTTACCAGTGGCTAATGCTCATGCATGTGTGAGATTTTTCATCATTATGAACAGTGTATTTGTGTGTGAGGTAGCTATTATGAGTCAATTTAATTTAGGTTTCATCAAGACCTGTGAGGAAAGAGTGGCCCGTCAAGTATGATATTAGCTTGGGTTTACCATATTGAATTTCAAGGAAATGCACAGCGCCACACATTAGCTGAAGGCGGTGACAAGATCAAGAAAAAAATTTGGCGGTAATGAAGAAGCAAAGAAAACACGTCCTGGTCAGCGGGTCTTTCGCGACGATAAAATTTAACTAAAGAAATATATGCGTAGAATGGATAGTGGAAAGCACAACCAGAACTTTAATCGACTGAAAAACTTGCCGTGCAGTGCTATGAAAGCTACAGAAACGAATTGAATTCAAAAGTATATCCAAGTCGAAGTAAAAACCAGTTTCGGCACAATTCCGTTACAACAACGAGACACGAGACCAACGAGACAACGGCCCCAGACTGTTACACCACAGTTGCATAACCGTTTAGCGCACTCCCCTTGTATCAACCATCACTCTTTATTCTTCACTGATTGAACGATTAAAATAGGTAAAGAAAGGTAAATGTACTGCCTGCTTCAGCACAGCTCCTTCAGCGAAGAATGTGTACATCACTATTGCAACTGCGTTCGACAATATGCATAGCATGTCCTAGTAACTTTGAGGCACCAATACGACTCAGATACAATTCCATTAAAGCACAGCTACATATACGTACGACCAGAAATGATTTTCATATTATAATACAGCTGCAATTCAGGCATAATTCAGTGAGATGCATGTTACACAATTGATCAATTCAGGCGGTGCTGGCGCCAGCCAGACGCCGGGTCTGCAGCGCCCCCTGCAGTGCTGCTGACACTCCCTCAGCAATTGATCTGCAGCAAATTGACGGCCTGCAGCGCTCGTGTTCACAGCCACACTGCGGTGCTGCACGAACCCTCATCATCTACGTTACAGTCAGGGTCTGGTGAAAAATGCATGCATAATAAGGTGAGGTGTTGGCACCTTGTAAAGCAATCGTCCCATAAAAATGTGTGATGATTATAGTGCACTGACTCGAGTAGATTGCTTGAATTTAGAATCGTATCGTAAAATTAAGCACATTGCATAGCACACTGACTCCAGAATAGTCTGTGCACGGAAACACGGATACGGTTCCTTAAATATTAGTGGAGTAGGTGTAGTATACTTCATCCGGTATGTATAGTCCCCTGAAATTGTACAGAAATAAACTACTTCAAGAAGGCTCCTTGTACTTGTGGTGGCAAGAAATAGTGTGAGTGCATTATTATAACTGACGAAGCAAGGTAATGACCCAATAAATTTGGAAATTATCAGCGCTGGAAGTCTTCACCTCCAGCTGTGGGAACTGCAAGGTTGAAGTTGCGGTCTGAGGTTTGCGTGTTCGCAACTCCGGCAGTCAGATAAATTTTTGCGATACTCGGATTGCAGCGTCAAAATTTCTGATATTCACATCCCACTGCAGGGTCACTGACCTATTGAGAATTAGGGACGGTGCGGGTGGACGCTGTTACCACATGAGTCTTCCGTTTTTGGTACTATGGCTCTGACAGACTGTGCATTCCTCAGAGGTCTAATGAGCGTCTACCTGGAGCACGAACCCGTGCAAGTGGATTTCATAGATGGGACGGGATAACAATGAAAAATGGCAAGCCATTTTTCGCACAAAAGAGTTACGAGTTATTTTGAGCTGAGATGAACTGCAGCAGAAATATTAAGTTTGAAAGATAGAATGAAGAAAAAAATAGTGCTTTGATAAAAGTATGACAGCGATAGTGAACTTAATAGATGAATTTGTGGAAAGTTGTGCTACAATGAAAGCATGCCAGAGCATTTTCACAAGTGATGCAGAACCATGAATTTTTCATCTCAACCAGCTAAACAACAACTGCTCCGCAGCTTAGTTGTTGCAAGACAGGAACATTGGTTCATGGCGAATATTGATTCGACAATGGGTCACGATTAAAAACTTCTTCTTCTGTTACGAAAAGAATCGTTACTATCGTTTTTTATGGCATAGGATGGTGCTGGAAGGGCTAATTATTTGAGCAGGAAAGGGTAGGGGGTAGCGCTCTTTTGCTTCCAGCACAATTCCTTCTAACCCCCTCCTCGCCTTCAAGCAAGATATTCGCAAGTAAACATATATAAATTTCTTACCTACCTCTAATAATTAAATATTTCTAGGGCCACGTAGATTCATATGTCCTATTTTTAACCTCCCCCTCAGTTTTTGTTTCTCAAAGAGAAATTATCTACGGATCTTCCGAACTCTGAATTTTAGAGCTGCGAGGAAAGAAGCGTTTTAAAGTAGCTAAAACTTAAACTGTTACCAAGAAAAAAAAACTCTGATTTTTCAAGTTTCTAATTAATGAAATTATTTTTAAATGCAAAATTGAAGGTAGAGCTCAAGTGGATGCCAGTTTGGAAAGTGGAAACCTAATTACTAAAGATCTCGACAAATGCTGGACCATATGCTGTGGCCAGGCGTGCGTGCCCGCCGAGGTTCGTTAGTAAATTAAATCCTGGGCATAAGGTCCGTAGATTTTTTTTTTGCAGTTTGAGAGAAGAAAGGGAAAACTGCACTACAGTTTATAAGAGTTAGCCTTAAAGACTTCACCTCCAGGGAATCCTTCACATTTTGCTAACAAAGCAGCACGGGACTCCTCAATTCCGGCAGTTTCATCTGCACCAAGAAGTGAACTTTTAAGGTCCGCCAGCCTAAGAGCTCGAGGAACATATACATACAACTGAATTAAGCACTACGATAAATACGCCTGCTCATACAATTCCCGACAGACTTTTTGGCGGCCTCAGATGCTAATGTATGGTTTTAGCTTCTAGGACGCCCACAATGCTTTAGCTATTTGTTTGCATGCTTATCGATGTATTTTGTGTCCTGCTCAATGCACTGCAGAGGCCGTGTTAATAAGGAATCTGTCTATGTCATGGCTACGGCACAGATGTGGGGTATCTATCTATTAAGCAGATGCAGTGTATCATTCACGAAAGAAATATGTATTTTATGCCAGTGGTTCTCAAGCTTTTTCCATTGGAGGCAGACTAAATTAGTTTGAAAAATAGTGCGACGCACCTGGCCCCGGTTAAAATTTTTTTTCAGTCCAAAGGCGAATTTGGTGAAACCAAATTATATCAAATCAAATGTATTGCATTTCTTGCATATAGCTAGCAATTGTTAATGAAATACGTATGCATACCGGGTATTAAATAACAAATAAATACATGAGTTCTCACCACACTCCAACATGCTCTATAATTATTTTGCTGTAGTGCGGCAAATATACCGTGTGATTCTGCATCCTTCGAATAAAATATATTAATAGGTTCTTGAAAATAAAATAAGCATATTTTACTTCATCAGTGCATGTCCAAAAATGGCTAATTTAATAGTTACGTCAAATTAAAGTTTATGAAGTGGCTACAGGACACAGAGGTCTAGTTGCTACCTACCCCAAAAATCAGCTAGTGCAGTAGGGTAAATGAACATTCACAGTTATACAATTAGGTACGCTGCAAACTAGAGTGTTCAATGCAAACAAATGGCCGGTGTGCATCTTTATCTTTGCTGCACAGTGCAGTAGTCCGCCGGTTAACTGAATCGCACTTCCAATGTTTAAGTCAACGCAACTTTTAAATTAGACATTTTTGGACATGCATCGATGGAGAAAAATATGTTTATTTTATTGCAAGGAACCTATCATAATGTAATAAAACTCTTCGTGTATTTATTTGAGCCAGGTTACAGATTGTGTAATTAAGTTTCGTTTTCATAGAAATCAATGGCCATGTTGCAGAAGATGGCGAATTTGAGATCTTTTTCCCTGTATCTCAATGCACTTCTTCCTTGAAACACTTCTTGAAATCGGAACAATATGCATACATGCAGCTTCTGGATTTTGATTCAATAGTTTTTTTCCTTTAAGTCACAACGTATAAATTCGGCATATGATTAACGGAGCACTCACGACGGGCAGTAGACAATTATTTCACTGGCAGAAGACAGTTCTCACTTCTAGCTTACTGTCTTTCTCTGAGAGAGCAAATTTCACTTCATAGGCCAAAATTTCAGCACTTCAATGAAGCAAATATCTGAGAATAGAAGGAAGTAAGATAGATACGGTGTCCTCACATCACATATGAACTGACTGGCGTTGCATTCAAGTTTAATGCAGTGTTTTACTCAAGATTTTACTTTAGAAGACGCACGTTTAATTAAGATAGAGGATAGCAAACGTAACGGAAGAACGAGAGTACGACAGTCTCAAGAACGAAGACGTGCTACCAATGGAGAGAGATGAAGTGCCTATGCGACACAGTGACAAGAAAGACTTGAAACAGCATGATTACAGAAGGAAATAATAGCTGCTAATAAGCGTGAAAGGGAAAATGTAGAAACGGCAAGTCAGAAAAGAGAGCAAACATATCGATTATTACGTGAACTTTTTCACACACTGGTCCAGTAGTACTTTTATATTTTGTTTAAAGAATTCCGATTTACCCGGTCTACGTATGTTTTCCGCGTTAGCATAGCTACCCCATGAGTGGTTTTAAGCATTTTTGAATCTCATGTTTTGAATCTCACACTAAAAAGTTATAGATGTCGCAGGAAATTTCTGAAGAACCAAATAATTATTATGCATTGCTACTTGGTCAGTGACTGGCGGCGCACTAACCAACGAGTGGCGGGGCACTTGTGCGCCGCAGCGCACCGGTTGAGAGCCACTGTATTAGCATGAAAAAAGAAAAAGTAGTTAATTCAAATTTTGAGCCTGTCAATTTTGACGGCCGTGTACACTAAAATAAATAAAAGTATAGGAAAAGGTCGGACGATTCAAGTTGGCTCTTGATATGATATGCTGATAGGTATCACTGACTGGCGTTGTGGGAGCGAGGAACGAAAATCTTATTAGCTCTAATGGGTTGGTATTTCGGAAGAATGTCTGCCGGTAGCTAACACGCTCGATTTAATATACTCTAAAGATAAAGACACTCGCATCACTCTAGGAATAAAAATTCTACATGTTTATTCAACTATTAACGGGCGTTTTAAGAGGAAAGTAAAAATTGGGTTTTAAAACTTGAAAAGTATTGTTTATTGCTGCAAGAAAAGAAATCACAAGATCACTTTTAATTAATAAATAGACGACCCGTGACCCGTTGGGTCGTCATCACGATCGTCTTGTCTGCCTTTCGTGCCCATTTTGCCTCCATACTGATCTTTCTTCCATCTGTTCTTCTTCTTTCCCAACTTGCTGTTCCCATGCGCGTTGATCCTGTGTGGGAACACC
>LQNS02278100.1:10741610-10771889 GCA_001587735.2 Parhyale hawaiensis
GCACTATTACCACTTCTTGTAGAAACAGCACTATTACCACTTTTTGTATAAACAGCACTATTACCACTTTTTGTCGAAACAGCACTATTACCACTTTTTGTAGAAACAGCACTATTTGTGCAGTAACTCCTGCAAATGTGTACTATTATGAAGGGAAAGCAAGCCTCGCGTTCCATACGAGCCTGGCATGACATTGTTCGTGTTGCATATTTTCATCTAAATCGGCAGTGACATTATCTACCTGTCCGGAACAGGTGCGAAGATATAGCAAACGTGCCTGAGGGGAGAGGTCATGTAAACGTAATTTAGAGCTCACGTGCATCTTGAACTATTTGCTTGTAAAAGAATACACGAGCAGAATATAGCAATTTTCAGAAGTCCCATACATAAACAAGGTAAATTCGAATTGTATTAATATTTCAGCCTGTAAACGTACTAAACGAACATGGGTTAGTAATTTGTTAGTCTTAGACTCTCAAGCATGATGCCGGGTTTTAGCCTTCTTTACTTTCTCGCTAAGGTTTTTCTCTTAATGTTTTACTTCAAGACAGGGGCGGATAATCGCTGGTTCCATCCGGCCCTATAATCTTTTGAAACCGGCTCTCAGAAGATTTTTTACATATTAACCCTATGTGGGCCGCGGATAGATTTTTCTACCCTAGCTATGTTCACGGTAGACCATTAGCTTGAAGATTGTGGATGTATTAACACTGCATTTCTTTTCTGCTTGTTTTATATACGTGCATCGGGTGCTGGCCAGGCCCGTCTGTCAGTTTTTAAAAGTCTATGTGGATCCTAAGTCAAAAAGTTTGCCTACCGCAGCTCTAGGAAAAAGAGTCGGAATAGAGAAAGATGGCGTAGCCTGAGTGAGATGAGAAGAAATAGCAAAGAAGAATGTTGGTGCAGAATACGAAGAGCAAGTCGAGAAAACAAAGAACAACAGCGCCAGTAATAATAGGCAAAAAGCAAGGAAGCAAAATGGACACAGAAAAAAGATGTCACGAAGGCCTACTGTGTCTTTTGCGAGCATGGAATGCCATCATTGTTACGATAGTTAACAGTTTAGTAACAGGTGTTTCTACAACCGTCCATATTAAGAAGTTCCTGTTTTTTTTTTCTACTCGACAATTCACTAAGAAATTCACCAAGTTATGCACGTGCCGTTTTGGTTACCTCAGGTCTTCGCTTTAGAAAATCTATTCTAGCTAAACCATCTGCGATTATATGGACAAATCTGTTGCTGGTGTTATGCTCTTCGTTCAATATAATATTAGGTAATGCAATCAAATCTACATAAACTTTCCAATTCAAGAAATTTAGGTCTGTTATTTTACGCAGTCTCAAAATAAAAGTCACGACCAGAACCGTCACAAATGAAAACATTTTACTCGAATGAGATCTAATTTTTTGTTGACTTTTGTTTTGCCAATTATTTTAGTATTAGATCTCATTCGAGTAAAATGTTTTCATTTGTGACGGTTCTGGTCGTAACTTTCCAATTATTTCACTACTAACTATAGGCCCTAGGGTATGACATAGAAGTGTAAGTTTCTAAAGTAACCTTGAATGGCAGCAATCGCCGCAGAAACTCTACGGAAGCCTCTCAATAGCTTTCACTGCTGGCAGAAGCAATCAACAGTAAATTAGTTGCTTGAGGGTGTTCCGTTGATTGTAGTACAAGTTCTACGGAAGCTTTTCTATTTTTCGTTTGTAGCATGGAAGGAAATACTGGTTTTGTTAAAGCTACGGAGATTTTAATAAAAATTGACGCATAACGAATAAGCTTGACATAAATAGCATGTTTGTATTCTAAATAATAAAGTTGCTCTAAATGTACGGAATCCCTGGGAGCTTCTTTTTATACAGAATTCGTTCCT
Source organism: Parhyale hawaiensis (assembly GCA_001587735.2). Lineage (NCBI taxonomy): Eukaryota > Metazoa > Arthropoda > Malacostraca > Amphipoda > Hyalidae > Parhyale > Parhyale hawaiensis. The sequence continues at coordinate 10,743,488 of LQNS02278100.1, forward strand.
ATCATATCTGTGCAGCGTAGGATAAGGAAATAATTCGTAGCCCTATTAGGGCCTAATAATAATACTAATCTAATAATCTAAGGTATCTCGTCGGAACAGCAGTACTTGAAATGTGGCTGGTGCCAGGATTGATTAGATTAGATTATATAGGCGGCAGTAGACGAACCAAGAGGCCCATTCCCAAAGAGACGCCGGGGCTTACACCCCGGCACTCTATGAGCTATTGCCATTATGTTAGTAGGATGCAGAGGAATGGAGAAACGAGAGGAGAAAAAATGGGAGATGAAAGAGGAAAAAAGAAAGGAAAAACAAAAAAAAAGAAGGGGGAGAAGAATCTCTGGCAAAGAGATGGTCATGAATGCCAGCAAGCATGATCGATAGCCGCTGATATGCGGAGCTTAAATATATAGATGGAGAGGAAGTGAGAAGAAGTCAGCTTAAAATGGCCTGAGAAGCTTTGGCCGTTAAGTGCTTGCGACTCGTGGAGGAGTTCTTAGCTGTCGAGGATGTCTCTCCCACTGTATGTCAAGACGATTTTTAAACGAGTTGACCGACTTCGCACCAACAACGTCGGAAGGGAGTCTATTCCAAATGCTGACTATGAAATAGGGAAAGAACTGCTGACTTAAGATCGTTCTTCGAGCTTTATGCTTGAATTTTTGACCGTTGTTTCGCAAGCGATCATTAGGGTCTCTTTCAAAGGGTCCCGTTATAGGTACGGCTTTGAAGCCATTCAAGTACTTGAATGTTTCTATTAGTTGCCCCCTGGGTCGTCTTTGCTCAAGAGAGATCAGATTCAGTTCTTTCAGGCGACGTTCATACGACTTGTTTCTCAGCTGAGGTATCAGTTTCGTTGCTCTGCGTTGAACTCTTTCCATGTTATCGATATCTTTACAGAGATGTGGCGACAAGAATTGAACAGCAAATTCTAAGTGTGGCCTCACTAATGCCTTGTACAAGGGAATGATGATGTCCTTGGACTTGTTACGAAGTTTCTAGTGATGAATCCGAGTACTCGGCTCGCCATTTTCACACTCTTGTCAACCTGCTGACTGTGTTGTAGTTTGTTTGTAATAGTGATTCCTAAGTCACGTTGTTGAGTGGCAGTAGCCAATTCCGTCCATTAATGTTCAATGGGGTGGAAGAGTTCACCAGCCCTACGTGCATTGCTGAGCATTTCTCGACATTAAAGTTCATCTGCCACGTTGCGCTCCATTCCATGAGGTGGTCAAGCTCTTCTTGGAGCTTGGCTCTTTTCGTTGTAGGATGACATAGTTATGTATCATCCGCAAAATTTACTGATTTTACTACGGATGTTAAGATTGAGATCATTGATGTAAATTGAGAACAGAAGTGGGCCAAGCACGCTACCTTGTGGAAACCCTGATGAAAAGATCGTTGTAGCAACTTTTTCAGCTCCCAACGGATTTTGCTCCCAGTAAAAGTATTTTAACAGGAGTAGAGCAATTACCCGCAAAAAAGAAATAACAGCTAATGTACAAAGTTTACGGAGGTTTCTCCATATATTTCACTACTACACAGAGGAAGAACCTAAAGGAACGTCGCATTTTTGCACAGCAAATTGAAGACGCTTTAACAATGTACAAAATCTACATTGTTTCATAAGGTATAGGACTCAAAATATCTGATATCTACAGCAGTTTCTTCCAGATGTCTATCGTAACGAGCGAGTTTAACAAGATTTGCAAGCTTATCTTTAATAGAATGCAGTTACAATAAATGTGAATGAATTACAGCAGCTTTTCGCAAGATTTCACAACAGATGAAAAGCTTAATAAGGCTCGTAAATTTTAAATTTATATCCAGTAAAATATAGTAGTAGCTATAGAGGTGAAAATCTACCGTAGCTCCTTTCCATACTTCACTACTAACGGAAGAGCCTAATATTAATCAAAAGCTAGAATTTAGTCAATACAGCAGTTAACTACATACATGGGATACCTCTAGACAGACTAGACTCCACTCCTAACGGGAGTATATAAGAATAGTAAGAAGCTTATATTCAGTAAAATGAAGCAACTATACACGTGGAAAATCTACGGTAGTTGCTCTTCAGACTTCACTTCTAAAGGAAGAGTTTAACAAGAGTCGCGTGCTTGTGCTCACTAGCAGGCATGCATAACTCATGGCGTGGTGGTAAGCCTGAGGTTCGTACCTGTCAATCAAGAGTCGTTTCGATTGTACCTTGCATTGCTTCAGTCTCACTCCGATCGATCGCAATGACCAACCAACCCATCGTCGGTTTGCAGCGTCGCCAGTCGGCGTAGTCTGGCTCCGCTAGCTTGCTGTCCCTTCAGTAATTGCTGAACAAATAGTAAGGAGTGGCAGGGTGGCATGACTGGCCCGATGGTCATTAGTGTCCCCTGTAATTACCATAGAGCAAAAAGCTGCCCTTTAATGCTCTTATTTACAGGGATCTGATCACGCAGAGGATCGTTGATCTGTTGCAGGGTCTCTCATTCCACCCAGCCGCCTGATTGCTCCGCGAATTTGGCGACGCTGCAATTTTTCCTGAGGTCCTCTCTCGGTCCTCCAAGCAGCGCTGATTGATTTTCCTGGCTGTCGGTGTGCATGTCGGCCCGACACGCAGCACCTGTTCCGACATGCAACGTGCGTGTCGGGGGAGGAAGAGGGGGGGGAGGACGAGGAGCAGGAGGAGAAGCAATAAGAAGAGGATGAGGAGGAAGAAGAAGAAAATGAGGAAGAGGGGACAATGACGGATGGGTCGGGATACAGTCGTGACAAACTTTAAAAATGTTTAACCTTGTACATTCCTGCTGAACGATATTAATTACCAATGCAGTTTATTCCATTTAATCCGTCCGTGTCCGCATCGTGACCAGCTGATTTGTTCGCTATAGCCGGCAGGACATCAAAAGTGAAGTTAACGACCTTAGTTCCGTTCTTCAGTGAAATGTTGCTGAGAAACACACTTTCCCGGCAAAAGTTACTTTTTTGTTTGTGATCACGAAGGTAAACTGAAAAATTATTTTGGTTACTAAATACGCAGACAATTCATAATTCGAAGTTTAATTCACGTTGTGGAATAGATCCCAAGCCAATGGCCCCTGTTGAATGGTAGTGCAGTATATAATTAAAGTTCTTATATACATATAATTAAAGTTCTTAATTTGAGCACATGCTGGCATGCTTCAAGTTGTAAATGCCTCCTAAAAAGAAATAGCTTAACCCATCTCAAATATATTCCATTTTGCATGTTTTACGCTTTGATTATAAGTAAATTAAGGACAATGAATTGTTCCGTACATGCGGAGTGCGGTCCCCAATTAACGAAGTTACCTTGTGAGGAATTCAACGCGTTTGATTCCATCCCAGGGATCTCCTGTACAACTGTCACCCCGAAATCCCACCTGTTCAATTGTCATCCCAAAAATCGCACCTGTGCAATTGTCCCACCAAAAAATCCCACCTGTATAATTGTCACCCAATCATATCCCACATGCACAATTTACAATTGTCACCCCAAAATCCCACCTGTTCAATTGTCATCCCAAAAATGCCACCTGTGCAATTGTCCCACCAAAAATTCCCACCTGTATAAATGTCACCCAGTCATATCCCACCTGTACAATTGTCACCCCAGTGTATCCATTTGTACACTTGGCACCCGAATATCTTAGGTTAGGTACGTTAGGTGAGGTAAAGTTAGGTTAGGTAATGTTTAGTAAGGCAATTCTGGGTTACGTTACGTTAGGTTAGATAAGGCTAGGTTAGGTCATGCAAGGCTGGATTAAGCCAGTTAAGGCTAGGTTAGCTTAGTTAAAGCTAGGTTAGGTTAGGTGAGGCTTGGTTGAGTTGGATTAGGTTATGTAATGTTTTATTATGTTAGGTGAGGTAAGGCTACTGTAGGTTAGGTTTTTGGTAGGGTAGGTTAGGTTTGGGTAAGTAAGGCTAGTTAGATTAGGCAAGGTAACATTAGGTTAGGTAATGTAATGTAACTTGCATCTCGCCTAAAATCGACGTGCGGCCCAGTTTGGGCCGTTTTTCGCCCTTTAGGCCCAATTTTCGGGTATACCCGAACATAATTTCGGGTAAGTTAGTAAAAATTCGGGTTCTATGTCGGGTAGGTTAGGGGGGCAAGGCCTGTTTTTTTTTTTTTTGCAATTAGAAATTTTCGGGTGAACGCACGTTTAGTCAGTGGTGAGACTGGGTTAGGTTAGGTTACTTTAGGTTAGGTTACTTTAGGTTAGGTTAGAAGGCTAGGTTAGGTTAGGAGGCTGAGTTAGGTTAGGCAACGCTAGGCTATATTGCTTAAGGCTAGGTATGGTTAGTTAAGGCTAAGTTAGTTAAGGCTAGGTTAAGTAAGGCTAAATAAGCTTAGGTAAGGCTAGTTTAGGTTAGGGTTATAAGTAATTAGGTAGATCAGACCCTCAGAACAATTGTCACACCAGTCTTTTCCAACTCTACAATGTTCACTCCAATATTCCTCACCTGTACAATTGTCACCCCAAATATTCCTCACCTGTACCACTGTCACCCCAACTGCCTCTGGGGTGACAGTTGTACAGGTGATCCACCCTAGCAGGAACAGTTACATTGTGCCACCGATCTCTTTATCCGGTGATCCTATCGAGGGGAATCGACTGCAGTGATAGTCTTATAAGAAACAGAATTTTAATTCCTTCTACTTGATGCAAAATAGAAGTCGCCTTGGTTATAATATAACTAGTGAATCCAGCACTAGAAATGAAGGCAAAGAATGCACATTGGTACGTGTTTAGTGCTCATGCTTTTATGATTTTAGTCATATTCCTTATAACAAGATGGATGCGAACTGCATACACAACAGCTACAGCCTGATATTTCTCTAACGTTGCTGCGTAAAGGGCATCATCCACTTAAATATCTAGCACTATAATAGACGCCGATATGCATTTACTCTCTAGTTATTAGCCAGTATACCCAACCGTCAAGAATGACGGCGAAGACAATTTTTTTGTGTTCTTCAATGTTTATGCTTTTGTTCGCGATTCATGATTTTGCGGTAGACTCGCTACTGTGCAAAAGCCTGCTTGATGATCGCTTCCAAATATCAAAAGAGATGAGCGCTAAACAGTGTAACCAGTTTTCTCGTGTTCTAGTTTATGCCGGTTGACGGCTTCCTGAACGAGGAGCATACTCAAATAAATGTTCTACTATTTTTAAATCGCTTAAATCATTAGCAAGTTTTATTGTGGTCTAAAGTGTCTTCTCAGGCGTTTGTTACCTCTCCCAAGAGGGTTTTTTTTCGTCGGGTTTGTGTGTTTATTCGTCTGTTATACTGTTTGTCTGCCACCAAGATAACTCAAAAAGTTATAGACGGATCTTGATGAAATTTACAGTGATTGTTGGGTATATTAGGATGAACAGATGATTGACTTTTGGTGAAGATCCTTTAGTGCGTTTGTTTGTGTGTCTCATTTTTTCAAATAACATAATTCGAAAAGCTATGAACAGATTTTTTGAAATTTACAAGAGATGTTAGGTATATCACGAAGAATAAATAACGAAATTTTTGTGATGATTTCTTGGTTCGTTCGTTAGCTTGTAGCTGTTTCTAATTTGGTGCCTGTTAGCACAATAACATAAAAAGTTATAAATGGAGCTTCATGAAATGTGTTGGAGTTGTTGGTAACGTTAAAAGACATAATTGATTAAATTTAGGTGATGATCGGGTGACTTGTGAGTTTGACTAATGTTTGTCAGAATGTTTGTTAACAGCATAACTAAAAAAATTATGAACGGATCTTCACGAAAATTACAGAAAATGTTAATACTGTAAAAAGGTACAAATGATTAAATCTTGGTGTTGGTACAAAGAAAAAATATCACGGTCTCGAAACCAATTTGAATTTTTCGTTACCATTGCCTTGCTTCGCGGAGGTATGCGCTCTCAGAGTGCTCTAGTTTCAGCATTTGATATATTTCCTCAGCAGTTTTCTTCAATTCAAGACAAAATTGTCTGCAGAAACACTGCTCTCATAAAAACACCATAGCATTTACTTATCCCGTAGAACGTGACAGTGTGAAAAATGCACGAAAAAGCTATACGCGACCTTCTTGCACAATGGCGTTTGAGATACTGATCCACAAAGGATATAATATGAGGTACCAACCGTTGCTGTTTCGTCTTAGTAGCTCGACTTCATGAGCTACACACATTCCGGGAACATCGTTTGTATGTGTCGTCTCTCGGTCATTTTATTGGGGTTCACTACGAGTAAGGATCATCTGAATTACGAGCCGTCTCGCGGTTAATTTTTCATAATGCATTACGAGTCAAAATACAAGTTACGAACGAATTTTACAGACGTTGGTACACAATTTTCAATGAATCGAAAATGGATTTGCACATGCGAATTAATTGAGTTACAAATGCGGTCACTGTACAGTCAGAACTGACAAATCAAAGCATTGCCAGCGTTAATTTGTTTTTTTTTTTTCAAGAATATTAAAAAAAAACATTACCGTAAGTCTTGCTCGTCTTGTTGGTTCAACGCCGCTATAATAATAATAAGCTCCGTGCCAGGTAGTGTCGGTGGCCTATTGATTATTTCTTTGGGAGGGAAAAGTTTTATCGCTGAATTATTAAGACTTTTGATCAAAGTGGATTTGGAGGCTCAGGGAAATTGGTTATTCTAGAAAAGATATTAGGTGCCTAAGTTAAGTTACACCAAAGCTATAGTTGGCGATCATTTCAGGCTGATTGTTCTAGGAATCGCGCCAACATATTCAGCATAAAAGCTGGTAAACACGCGAGAAAATTGGTTCTGGCATAAAAATAAAATACGAAGACAACATCGCTAAATTTGAGAGCTTCGATGTGTTCACTTTTTGTTCTGTAAATTTTCTAAAAAAAAATAAAAAAATAAGGAACAAAATGAAAACACTCTGGGAATTACCGTGACAATTTTATATAAATCAGTTTGAAATACTGTCATTCCTATAATTATTCTGCTATTCTTGTAATACTGGCATTCCTGCAGTAACGTGATGTGCCTCGCATGTTAGAATTAAACACACATTGCACAGTACATCAGAGAAATGCCAGGGCTCTCTATGTGAAGGGCAAATCGAATTACGCTATTAAGAGATACCCGACGAGCTACAAAACATAATTATCCCAGCATTTCCACACATCAAATATCTAAATGTAAAGAGAAGCACAAAAATTTGTGATATTATTTTGGTCGTACGTCCATCCATCCACTGGTTAGCTGCACGTTACGTTTTCGTTATTAGATGGGGAAAAACAAGGTAGCGTTGAGAATTATGGTCCCGGGTGGGAGCAGCTACTGCTCACAGGTTATTAATGTACTGTCTAACTTGGAATATATATTATTCACCTCATGGCCCTGTTACGGGACCAGACATAATTAAAGAATAACCTCTCAGTTCTGTGGAATTTCCATAGGCATTGGCTAGAATATTAAACTGAAACATAAAGATGCATCAGCTGTCTGAGACTCTACCGAGCCAATGCGGGGTAGAAACTTAGAAACTAAACAATTATCAATGAAAATCGTTTTTCGCTCTCTACTTCACACGAAAATTCCAAGTGAATCGAAAGTAAGATAAAAAAGTTGAATAATGAGTGTCATCTCTCAGTAAAGTTACACTATTAATAAATGCGAGCACGATGATACCGCCAGGAGATACCACACATAAATGGAGTATACGTATGAAAAAGAAGAAGAAGAAGAAGGAGAAAAATACACATTTGCTGTCCCAGATGGCCCTAAACTTTCACGCTTAGACCTGCCAAACCATCGAAAGTAGGAGAAAAGCTAATGATTAAGTTAAAGTTGTTCACGGTACAGCGACTTTCCCAAAGCTTCTTCATACGACAGTGTTATGTTGGTATTTCACGTGGTCCGAATGCGTTACTTTCCAACGAAGAGAAAATCATACAGCTTTCGAAGTTATAATTTATTCTAAATTAAAGAGCCATGGGTAACTTTACTAATGACATTTTCTAATCCAGCTGACGTGTAGGCTAACATTTAGGAAACCTTCTGGTATGCACACAGTTGTGTTTGTTTACAAGGACACAAAGAATCATCCGTATGCGGTGAGGTAGGAACGTAGGGCAAAAGACTCGTATGAGCTGGCCTATTGTTTTAAATAGACGCAACAGAAATTTACGATGTAAGCAAGACCGATGTCTATTACCTGTTTATTTAAATGTTTGTATACATGTCCATTTTCGTTCACGCTCTAAGAAAACAGATAAGCGAAAATTACGCCAGGTTAGAGACTGTGGTCATATTGTCACACTTCTTTGCAAACTAATAGGTGGAAAATAGACCAGATTGTAGAATAGATGAAGGCAAACGTATTTTACCGCACTATAATATATGAATGCACTTTTTGCAATCAAAAGTAGCATGGGGACACGACGAAGTTGCCTTGACAAAGCAAGTCGAGGTGTAAAATGAATACAGTACAGTAGTAAATTTAAAAAGTAAGTTTATCACTGCAATATTTTTGCACTATCATTTTAAATTAGAAAATAGAAAGACGAAAAAACTAGGGAAGCCGGAACAGCTTTTAAAATTACAATGAAAATGCTGCTTAATTAAGAGCTCAAACGACCATCGAATTAACCCTTTATCAAAATTTGCTACCTGTGGACAGTTCTAAATCATTATGCCGGTGCCCAAATGATGCAAGGGAAACACAAGGATTCGGTGGAATTTTCCCGGCAATGCGAAAAATGAAAGAACCGATTTACCGCTCCAATGCACTTTCTTTTCATTGCTCTAAATCGGAACAACAGTAGTAAAATATTGTCAGAGGAATATAAGGATCTTATGGAGGGAGCTGCTATCTGAAATTTTTACACGTTTTACTCGCTGCAAACTTATTTCTATTTACAGCTTCATATCGGAACACAATACCAAAATAATTCAAAGAAAGTCTGATGATTCGATGCAATTACCATAACAATTTACATGCAGAAAAAAAAACTCATAACTCGCTTTTCTCGCTTCAATAATGATGATCTGGCTTCTATTTACAGTTTTACATCGGAGCACCAATACCAAAAAATAACTCAAGTACTTCAAAACACGCTTTCCTCGCTACAGCCTGCTATTTACAGTTCTAAATTGGAGCACCAATACCAATATAATTCAAAACACGCTTTTCTTGCTACAATCTGTTTTCTATTTACAGGTCTCAATCGGAGCATCAATACCAAAATAAATCAAGGGAAGTACGAGGAGTGGGTGAAGTTACCATGGAGATGCTGGGCTCGCCAGGGCGACGAGTCGTCGTCCCCTACCGCAACCCGACCTCAGTGCTCGCGTTACTGGGGTGCTGCTCTGAATTGATCGTCCTCTGCCGGGGCGACTCTGACGCTCCTCCGATGTTCGAGTAGATACTGAAATAGATGAAAGATGTTGAAATAGATAAAATATACTAAAATAGATGAAAGATTTCGAAATAGATAAAAGATACTAAAATAGATGAAAAATTTTGAAATAGATAAAAGATACTAAAATAGATGAAAGATTTTGAAATAGATAAAAGATACTGAAATAGATGAGAGATTTTGAAAGATTTTGAAATAGATAAAAGATACTAAAATAGATGAAAGATTTCGAAATAGATGAAAGATTTCGAAATAGATGAAAGATTTCGAAAGAGATAAAATGTACTAAAATAGATGAAAGATTTCGAAATAGATAAAAGATACTAAAATAGACGAAAGATTTCGAAATTGATAAAAGATAATGAAATAGATAAAAGATTTTGAAATAATACTGAAATAGATAAAAGATTTTGAAATAGATAAAAGATACTGAAATGAATGAGGGATATAAATAAATGAAAGATACTGAAATAGATAAAGATACATGAATGGATAAAGGGATGAACAATTAAAATAATACTAGCCTGTTCTTCACAGAAAAGAAGTACACATTCAAGTCTTAACGTTATTACTGTTAGAGCCTCATACGCAGGCAAGTATCCCCTACACGGAATGTATAAGGTCAGGTTCACATGTACGACTTTCAACAGTGCTGTCCAATACAGAGCTAACTCAGTTAATCTAACTGCGCTGCCGTGACTGTGACTAAAACCTGAAGCAAATGAGCTTTGTGCTAAAGTTGGTAGCATGTAAATATTTGCGAACCCAATATCATTCAAAATTAGGAGAGTCGAAAGCTTTCCAGTGACACTAACTATAGTGTAAAAATTACAGCAACCCCAGAGATTTTCTAATTTTCTTCGGAGAGTTTAATTATGTGTTAGCTGAAGTCGTACGGAAGCAACTAACTCGCATTGTGCGAGTTGGCTCTATAGTGATAGTGGCGACAAAAGTCATACGTGTACACCCGGCTCGGGAAATCAAAAGTGTATAGAGGACAATCTGTATTCCGATAGCAGTGCCCTGACGTTGAGCAAAAAGTGCCTTCATTAAAGATATAAGTAATCATTTTCTGCAGTCGATGTCAACGCGAGTAGAGCGTTTGTCGACTATAACGTCATTAGATGCTGTGAGATAAATAAATTATAAAACGTCATTAGATGTTGCCCGAGATGATGGTTGCAGCGAAGAGGCAAATTTAAGTTTGCAACTAAGAATATTTTTTGTGGTAATTATTGAGCGCTCACAATCTTAATACGAGCGGCAACTCGCAGTGATACTGAAATTGACAAAAAAATAAAAAAAACACAAACGAGACGAAAGTTGACTGCGAATATTTCAAAAAATGATGGCACAATTAATTGTGTGACTCCAGAATTGGCTCAAACATTAGAAAACTCGTGGATGAAACCAAAATTGGGTGAATATATTTTCCAAATTTAGTAGAAAAACCATGACTAAAACTCAAGTTGACCCACGGAACATTCCACAGTTAAGCGCACAGTTTACATTTAAAATGCTATTCAGCTGAAAACATTTTCGAATTTGAGTATAAAATTAAGCCTAGGCTGGTTGTGGAAATATCTGCAAGTGACTGAAACAGTCATAACTGAAACCTAAGCTAAGCTCCGAACGTTTCTATCACTGGCGAACGAAGTGAGAGAGGTGATAATGTTTTCGTTGAAGATTTAAATATATATACATTTGTATATATATTTGTCTGTCCACCCAATAAGTGGTTGAAGGAGTTGTGTAATCTTCATAAATTTTTTAGGGAGTTTGGTGGGTTGCCCTTGATGTGACCCATGCCAAAAAACTTGAATTAGCTGGTCATAAAAAAATGACGTCACTGAAATTTGTTGTCACCCAAAAACAGGTAAAAGCAGTTGAGCTATGTTCATAATTTTTGCAGTAAGACTGATGTGCTGTCCTCGATGTGACCCAAGCCAAAAAACTAGGAACAGCTGGCCATCAAAAATAATGGCGATGAAATTTGCTCCTACCGCGGGTGATGGTCTTACGCCAGGAGGCGTTATAGTTTTGTATATATCTGTATCTCTGTCCACCCAGGAGCTGAGCAATCTTCAAAATTTTTTGTAGGGAGTTTGGTGGGTTGACCTAGATGTGACCCATGCCAAAAAACTAGACCTAGCTGGCCATAAAAAAATGACGGCGTTGAACTTTCTCCACTGCGACGAATTTGCCTCCACCGCGGCAGATCGTCTGGAGAATCGAGCGTTCTATTTTTTTTCTCTCTTATTATTGAAGAGCTAATCCATGGAAGGAATGCGGCTGTGCCTATAGCCTCGCTCATCAGAAATGACTTCGTTGAACTTGCCCCCTACCGCGAGTGAATGGTCTTACGTCACCGAGGCGTTCTAGTTCCAAGCTACAGTTGCCGGCATCGGTAATTATTCAATCATCACTTATTTGTGTAACTTGAGATAGATGCAAAAAAAATATTTGCAAAGACAAGCAATGACCTGAAACTCAAGTTAGAGTGAAACAAAAGTATATATATATATATAAGTATATATATATATGTATAAAATAATCTCTTACAGAAATCTCTAGTAATAGCTGCTGCAATTGCTGCAGCTTCTTCTTCTTCTTCTGCTAACTGCAAAAAGTCTTCTTCAAAATCAACCGTCAAAATAAAACTAAGGTGATCACGTTCTTAAAAGGCATTTTTCACTGTCAGCGCTTAAGGTTAACTTCCCTAGGAGTCGAATGGACTGAATGATGATTAAACGTAAAAGTTTAATGAAAACTTCAGTAGTCAAGAATTATGTTTGGAACCAGCGTTGGCTAAGAGCACAGCATTCCTCCACGTAATCGCTGCCGAAAAACTTCGTTTGCGAGCCAAACTGACTTAACCATGACTGAAGCCTATAATTAACTTCGGGTATCTGTACATGTAACCGCTTATATAAAACTTCACGTGTCAAATTCACCGAATTGTGACTGAAACCCATATTGGCTATTGGCGACAGTATATTATCACCGCTTGCGGAAAACTTTACTCCAGTATGAGTCGATAAATTAAATTGTTATTGAAACATACTTTGGCTCTGATAGCATTTCCTCGATTAACCGCCGACGGGAAACTTTCCTATGACTTGCCGATGAAGTCGTTGAGAAGGCAACAAAAACCTGAGGAAGACGGACTGCCCCGAGGAGGTGGCGTGACCAGTGGCCGTATCAGGTGTCGGAACGGACTCTCTCTTCATCACTCCGGGCCAGCCAACGATCGTTCGTCATGTTGCTCGAGAAAATTATCGCTACACCCAAACTTTATGACACTTGAGTGATGCCTCCTTGTAGCTTGCCAAATAAATGAAATGGAGCACCCAAATACTAAAGACATTCATTCAGCGACGATTTGTGAACTAATTTTCTTTGTCGTTACCGGCGAGGGCAGTGATTTGCTTGATGTAGAGGGCGGGGGCGGAACATGTTCGTCATAGATCACAGACCTGCTCAGTGGGCACTGGACGAAATGTCCTCAATAAGAGACATGGTGCGTAGGCAAACATGTGACACACTTAAGCAGTAATGCGGGGCACTACAGTACTGTAATATACCGCTATGGCAGCGCTTTATGGCCCTCACATTATGCCAATTGTCCTCAGTTCTTTCTTGTATTACTTGCGTGTGTTTTGGGAAGTAGTACGTTCCGCTTTTGCAGATGATGCCAGCAGTGTGTGCAGGCTTTACCTTTAGTTTTTTGTTGCAGTATTGCAAGAGATATGAACTTTGTTTGAAAGATACAGTATGTTGCCACTGCATTGATGACGGAAATAGAATCATCAGGGAACCAAGAAAGTTCGTGCCAATTTTATAGTGAATTATCTATCAGATTTACGCCAGAGCTTTCTGGTTTGCCTAATACATCTTCAATGCACCTATGATCCCTTCTACCCATCTATTTGTCTGCCACCCCTGATGAAGAACATGGAATACATCGAAATATTTTGGACTCTTCATTAATAAATGCGAAGGGCGTACGATGTCAGGGTCGAGAAACCACTTTCCCGCTTCGATACAATTATTTAATTCAGTGTTGTTTAACACAAGCTAGCATTGTGAAAAGTGACATTATATTGAGCGTTTTGGCAAGTTAGTTTAGAAGTCAATTTCTAACAAAACGGATATTCAATGAATCATCTCCGTGAATAAGTACAAAGAGTCTAATTTGGACTCGTACTGTACTGAAAAAAGTAGTTTCACTACTAACACGCTTCTCTGAGCAATGGAAGGAATGCCTTACTTGGCATGCCGGCTGTTTCCCGCTGAGAGATACGCAGTTTCTCCTGAATCACTTCAACTCTTCAATGTGAAACTCATCAGTTGCCGGTGAAGGTCGTTCGAATCTCAGTCACGCAATTCCAGTGTTACAGCTTTTGCATCTGTTAACCTATATGACGTACAGTGCTAGCATCAACACATTCTTCCACATAAACTACTGGCATTCCATTACAGAAGCACACATCGAAAACTGAACCACAATGCAATTTTATGATTTAATGACGATATTCCTTAGCAGCGTTCCATTCTTGCTGCAAAAAACAGTTAAAGTAGCGTTTTACTGCACCACTTTGTCTCTCACTGAAGGTGTAAACACAATGTTCCAGAACGCCTCAGTATTGGTTCCAGACAGGTGCTGCCGCCAGTTAACGAAAAATGGAAACGGATGCGTCAATGTTCATTCAACGGTCTCAGTGTAGCGGGAGAAGGCCACATACAATCACCTAAATAGCACTTGACGCACACGAAGTGAATATAATCTCGGCCTGGCACGCAGTCAAACACAACTTCAAGCAGGAATAATGAAACAAGCGTAAGTATTATTTCCCTGACACGCTGATTAACCTACGCGGATTCGTATAAACAATAATACTGCAATCTACTACAATTTCACGATTCTCGTAGATTATAAACACCTGAACCCCCCATCAGTAGCTTCGCAACCCGTATTAGTCATCTGCGCACAAACAGCTCCGGACTGTTGCACAGGCCTACAGTAATTACTTGACAAAGTAGCACTTGCAGCCGTTCAACGGCTCCAGCTCATCTGCGCGGAAGTTGAGATGGCGCCAAGCTGCTAAACGAAGTGGGACGAGAAGGAAAGAGGAGGACAAGAAGATACGAAGGTACCCAATGACATATCCACTAACTTCCGTAATCGCTGATGAAAACGCAAAACTAATACGCGAGTATCATTCATAACTCACGAAGAAAATATAGAGAAATTAGGCATGTTAACCTGTGAAAAGAATGCAATGCGGTACTGTTAACTGGTCTATAGTGAGTAGTCAGCGAGCGTAACAACCCGATTTTGCTCACCTCTCCCCAGGCAACTCGGTGGAAATTGAACCCTACGAATCATATTAAAGTAATAAGTACTCTGTATTTAAAACAACTACTATGAAATAGTGAAAAAAAACGCACTACCTAGAGCTGCACAACGTGACGCTACCGCGGTCGTTAGTAAGCAGTGAAAGTACCCAACGAACACAGAGTGGACAGGTGAGGAGAGGCCAAGTGTGGCAGGCAGCGGGCGAGCTCGCACACGTAAGCACTGCCGTAATTTGCGCCTGGACGCACATTTACCTCAGAGCAATGTTGCCACAGAATATGTATAGACGAATTGCATATGGATAACTAAATTGAAGGCGGCCTAAGCGGTTAACAAAAATCATCGAGCTGGGCATCAGCAGCTCCAGCAGTATAAGCCCCTGCAGCCAACCTCTCCTCAAAGCCAGGAGACGCAGCGTTAGGCCGTGACGGAGATAGTTGAGGATAAAACGGTGAAATCGCCTCTACAGTGCACCAGCTGCCATCGGTTTATTGACATTCCAACTTTAGCAAGCGTGAGTCAACTCAGTAGAGGCACATGGAACTTGGAGTTCGTTCAGAGCAGCGATCAATAGCAGTGACAGTGCCATTATATTGACTGGGAAACAGAGTCTCTAGCTTGTGTAGAGCTTAACTGAATGGATGTTCAGACTAGAACGCCTCCTGGCGTAAGACCATCACCTGCTGTACAGGGGGAGGGACGGGAGCAACTGAAAACGCGGTGTCAGGAGTTACAAATGTAACGCCGTCATTTTTGAAGGCCAGCTAACTCTAGTATTTTTTGGCATTTTTCATGTCTCAATCAACCCACCTGACTGCCTGAAAAAGAGTGCAATGATGGCTCAATTCTTTCTGCCTCTTTTTTTTTTTTTGGGGTGGATAGACATACAAATAGATAAACAAACATGCAACTTCAAAGGAAGCATTATCGCTGGTCTTCACTTCTTTCGCAGGTAAAAAAAAATATTAATTATAAATCCCTGTTCAAAGTGACGCCTAGTAGGATAATTACCGTGCAGAGGGGTTTGCATGAAAGTTTTCGGTCTCCATAGGTTCTATTTAGCATCCGGACGCATTTCTGCTTCTATTCAAACAACAGGAAAGTACTTAGCTATCTGAGCTACAACGTACTCTAAATTTGAAGTGATATCTGGGACCGTACTTACGTCATTTGCTAAATGACTTACGTAGTGGCAGATCCCTAGCAACATTTGGGGCGGCCCAGAAGCTATATTGAGGTTTTAGCTTCTACGGCAGCCCTAATTCTTTGTTGGGATCCATTCGTTGGAGCGTACCGCGGATCGCACCTCTAAGGGCCAGTTCTCACATCCCTCATATCAACGCGTTCAATCACGAAAATGAACACGAACCGTCCGTCAACTTTTTCTGTCGCTGCCCACACGTAAAAGCGACCTTCATACAGATAAATGACGCCGTGCGTTCGGCTATGATCTCGTTTCTTTACATTTTTGCTTATATTTCTCGTCGGTTTGAAGTCACATTCATATCCTATATTCTTATAGACTAAATTTGAAAGGAGCAGCCTATTTTCACTATATTTATAGCCTGATAAACCGACAAAAGTGAAAATCAGCACGTAGTATGTATAATCTGCTTCGTTGCCAAATCAAGGAGGGCCTTAGTGTTCTTAGTATAACATTTTCAACTTACACTGTTTTCCTGTGTTAAACGGGAATACGGTGATTCTGATCCTTAAAGTGTCGGTAAAAAACATTTTTGTCGACTTGTTCATGATTTGAAAAAGCTATAGAGGATTAATTCAGCATTTATAGGTTCTGTTTACTAAAATTGAATTACGCGACGTGTTCATAAAAGGGACATGCTTCATCCTTCACTTTCCATCATTTGCCGCAGCTGCTTCTATCAAATCAACGCGCCGCGTCCATCAGTTTGACTAAACGCGTGACGATGAGAAGCGTGTGAACACCGCCCAAACCGGACAGCTAAATTGTTAATGTGCTTGGTTTGCTGAGTTGGCAGTTCCGCCGGTGTTCATTGGGCACTAACCATAACCAGAAATGGGAAAAGTCGGAAGGTCACACTTGTCGCACGAGTCTTCCGTCTCAGACGCCATAGCTCTGGCAGTCTGTGATCTTCTGCAGGCATTCACTCGTCGAAGGAAAGTGGGTAGGTATCGATCTGTACCATGAGTCAGTGCAGGTGGATTTCCCAGTTGAAGTATGCTATAAAGCTGACTGTAAAATCAGCTGAAGCGGCTACGTACAATGTGAAAATAACTCACTACAAGCCCTGCTCCTGGTCACCGAATGCATCATCACTTCTGCACAAGATGGGTGGTGTGAGTAATACCAGCTGGACCTCGTCCGAAGAATCAAAGTGCTTCCATAGTAACTATCCTGCCTTTGCCTTAATACGAGTGACCTGAAGACGAGTCATTACACACCCAATGCACACGACATACTTTTATTTTAACTATCACAGGAAGGGACGATGATATACTCCATGTACACGTACCAAATGTGTGCAGAGTGTAAAGTGAGGAGTTGTAGTTTGGTTAGGTTTGATAGATAGGTTTATTACACACAAACACATTTTATATTACAAGTATTTGGTAAAGTAGTAATACTCTATAGAATAATGCATCTGCGTAGCCACTGAAAGTTTAACAAACTTTTTGGGCAACATATGTAAACAAACTTTACATGGCGTATACAAATTTATACAGCACAAAGCAGATCGCGCTTCTGTTCTATACATGCTGTGATTATAATGTACCAAGCAGAAGATAAATTGTATACAAGGTAAAAATTTAAAGAACTAGGAAGAAATCCGATTTGCTGATTATATCTTGTACAACCACTTGCAGATGTACTTGGGAGGTTACAACGTAAAAAATACTGCTGACGCATTTGTGTATGTTGCAGCTGTTGTCATGATCATCTAAAGAAATTTCAGCTTCAGACTGATCGAGTAGTTTGTGTGTTAGATTTTGTGCCGGAAGTATATAAAAGTTTAGACTCTTATACGCTTAATTATGACTTAATATATTCGGTGGGTGTGATGGCTTCGTTCATAGATTACGCGTTCACTCATCACCTCGTCCAATAATAGTTTTGTAGCGTCGCTGTGAACAAAACTGTGTGTACGCAACAAACGTTATTCAAATGTTGGTAGTCCAATCAGTTCTCTCGGAAAGTGTGAGGATAATGGATTTTTTCAGATATGGAGTGAAATAAAACGCTGAAAACAGTGTACTCTCTACAGTTTCGACTCCATATATAGTAACAGACTCCAGCGAGTGGATGAATGAACACGTTGCAAAGAGTAACGCGTACATCTGCCATTACTAGACTAAAGCATTCCTATAGCTACTTGAACTTCAGGCGGGGGATACACAATAAGTAAAAAATACAGTACAGTAGACATGTGCCTGTTTTCATACGCGTTGAACAACTCTCAAAAAGGGTACAGTGTGCAGTAACACAACGGGTGAGACTGATGGGAATTAGCAAAATTTGTAGGGGTGCGATGTGTTGTCATTGCTTTAGAGCCAATCTACACCCCCGGAAACTTGATAAGCAGTCAATTATTTCTGATAAAGCTATGAGTTGGCATTCAAAATTACTTTTTTAGCTACTTCAATGTATCTCTTTAGTAATTACCGATCTACAAAGCATCAGTAATCGACACTATTCAAAAATTGACTATACCGGCCGCTTGAGCGCTATTTAAACTAAAACGAATGCGTAGCAGATGCTCACTGCTTATGAACATTTCCCCCTTTTACTCTCTTCCTTTAGAAGGTGTATACCACCAAAGTACCATAAGAGCTCGAATCACTCCGTACATATGGTACACTGTCAACGCTACGTTACTCTACTGACAGCAGGAAACATTTTCAGCACTTTCTGTCGGCAAATCATAAGGGTAATGCTGCAACAATTTCAAAATTAAATTAAACGAATGTCTGTCGTAATTTAATTATTCCTCGTTTACTACAACCATGATCAATTATAATTGACAGCATAGTAAGCTGGAACTATTCTTTCCAACCGCTACTCAAATGACAACAATACAATACGCCACAGCCTAATAATGAATGCTTTTTTTCCCCAAAATTATGATAATTATGGTCTACCTGCCATACCCGTTGCGGTTATTATAAATTTGTATATAATCACGCACTACTTTAACGTCATTTCACTAAAAGATTTACGATTCTGATTCGCACAAGGTTCAGCTTCCTATGTAAATTGAAAGCATTTCATTTCTGTCGAAAAAAATTAGCGAAACTATAATTTTTTGGGTCATTTTAGCTACTATAGGGAAATTTCTCTTAATGCGAGGTGAAAAGTTGAAATTTTATTATTATTTAATTGGAATTTCTGTGAAAAGTTTAGTTAGGAAAATTTCCCGTAAAATTACGTAAATTTTTCTTCTTAAAAACAAACAAAAATACAATGAAATTTTTTATTTTATTCTCATTTACTTAATTGTTAATTACACTAGGGCTTCAAGAGCCATAAAAGACTAATTTCTAAGAGCACATAAAATAAACTAAAAAAAATGAAGTTACTACGTAATCTTCATTTTTTTTGTCAGTTCTTACACCAGTAATTTCAAGTAGGCTGGGCAGAGCCATAGAAGAGGTATTTGTTACGAGAAACATAAAATAAACTGTTACAAGAGCAGAGCTTGGAGCGTAGCGCAGCCGGCGACGGATATGACGGCGCTACGAAGAGTTACGTCCTTACTGCCCATAACAATTAGTATTGACGCTTTTACTTATACGATAAGCTCCGAATTACTTACCACTGTCTGCAGTTAGCGGTCGTCAGCAATTGAATAGCAGGAGGTCACGCGAGCGTCGGGAGGTGCAGCACGGCTTGGAGAATGTTCAGGATTGGGATATAAAGAAGGGCTTGACGTTCCTACAACGGGACTCTCTGAAAGAGACCTCAATGATCGCTTGCGAAACAACGGTCAAAAACTCAATCACAAAGCTCGATGAACGACCTTAAGTCAGCAGTTCTTTCCGTATTTCATAGTCGGCATTTGGAATAGACTTCCTTCCGATGTTGTTAGTGCGGAATCAGTCAACGCGTTTAAAAATCGTCTTGACTTACATTGGGAGAGACATCCCCCACAGCTAAGGATTCCTCCTCCAGGAGTCGCACACTCTTGACGGCCAAAGCCTTAGAGGCTTCCTAAATCCGTCTTCTTCTCTCTTCCGCTCCAACTGCACTGTCTAACATCTTCAACTCCGCATATCAGCGGCTATTGATCATGACTGCGTGCATTGATGATCGTCTCTTTTGCTGAGACTCTTCTCCTTCCTCTTTTTTTTTTCTTCTCTTTCCCCCAGTCGTTCATATCCTACTAACATAATGGCAATAGCTCATAGAGGGCCGGTCATAAGTTTCGGTGTCTCTTGAGAATGGGCCTGTTGGTTCGTCTACTGCCGCCTATCTAATCTAATTCTTCAAGATCATTTGATGAGATTTTGTTGAAAATACTTGTTGCGTTCCACCCGATGTTTTTGTATTGATGGGCATGAAGGATATCGTTCAGTGGCGGCTTGTCATATTGGTAATAGTTGGTTTACATCCGTTAGTGATAATATAGCGGTATTTTTGAGACTCTCCAAGCTATGTCTTTCGGTTTCACTTTGTAGTTAAAGTCTGTGAAATTTTTACTTGCGTATTATATGGACACTGAGCAACAATACACCTTATTAAGTTTTATCCGTCTGTTTTTGCAATAATCTATTTAATCCTGAAGATCCTGAATATCTTAAATTTGAAGTTTAGTAGTTAACAGTATCCATAGCATATTTCGATTCATTATAAGTTAGGTCTTTCAGAGTCTCTATCTCTGTCTCAGAAGTTCTAAGTTATGTGAAATTGAAATGATATTGTAGTTTTTACTCTACTTGACACAACGCGGGGCTCCAATGGGATAGAAAGGCAACGGACCCGAAGTATGCTGGGGAGAAACGTGCAACCCATGCACCGAGGTGTTCCCACACTGAATGGCTACAACATTTCTGGGTAAGTTGAGTGCAGCAAGAAAAAAGAAAAGGATGAAGGGAACATAGATAACCAATAGAAGTTAGGAAAAGAGAGAAAAGCAGTGGCACCAGTCTGTTTTCCCTCGCTACAAAGGTTTTATCCCGTAGGAATACGCTAGGACAGAGAACCCTTGCAGTAAAATAACACAGCCTGGTGTGAATAGGGTTAGCTGACCCTTTAAGGTAGGGTTATTGAAAAGGACCACCTGGAACTATGTGTGATCGCTACTACTAACAGCTACTAACATTGGTTTCTGTCTCCAAAGCGGAATATTTACATTAATATGTACCAAAATTTTTGGAATGATTTATGCAAGTTGCTACAACGTTCCAGTGAATTAGTTTGATGCACAACATTGCACACCTATGTTGTACCCTAGAATATTGAAAATGGGCCTGAATATCTAAATTCACTTTGCTCATTCATTTTTTTCGATTATCTTGTGAATCATTTTAAACAATATTCGGTACACTCAAGCAGACACTATGCCAAATGTACTTGGGTATTCAGCTATTTATTGCTAACTGGAGAGTTTTTGGAAGTATGCTATCTATTCTATTATTCCAATGATTACTAGTCATGGACCTGTAAAGTGTGCACAATAAGTGTGTGAAAAGTTGAGTAATTTAGAAACTTTCTAACACTTGGTTTTACATAAATCAGATACTATGTGGGCATACGTGATTTGGGAGCCAAAAAATTACGTCTTCGTGGTTTAACTTGTTCAAAATTTCACGCAGGTACACTGGCTTCGGCTCGCAGAATTGAGTTTCAGGCATTTTACCTCAATAGGTTACAGTTAAGACTTCCAAAAAAGCAATCTTGCTCCGTAATGGGGAGTCTTCCTCTTCTAAAAGTATTTGCAACGCAATTCAGGGTGACAAAGCTAAAGCTGCTGCCTGCAGTTTCGGACAAGTGAAACCTCGAAGGCTTAATTTCGCCTGCAAATGGAAAATGCTCTATCTTGCGCGCTACAAGTTCTATTAGTTGTATCATTCGTTTTTCATCAACTGTTATATGCGTTTCGCACATACAAAATTCGAATGAGTTAGCCTTAACATTCAAATGTATAGAAGCATTCTTTGTATCAAACGAGTTCATATTTGGGTGGATGTAGCCTCCGTTTTTCAGGTCAGAAGCTTTCAGATAAAGAATTTGAAAGGTCGTTTATGACTCCGCACAAAATGTCCTTGTATACGAGCGTTGCTTTTTGATAGACAGCCAAAATTATTAGAGACCTTTCGGCCGGAACCTCTATCAGTAACAGATGTCTTTCAAAGCCTGTAACCAGAGTTTCGGTGATATTTGTTATTCTTATAAACACAAGGTAATTTACCGGCAGACTTCCAACCCAATATAGGCGAAAGTTGCCGGCCTCCCAAACGACTGATATTTAAGGCGCTTGTGCTATCAAGCGGCAGCTTATTCGGTACTTAGCATTAGAGTACTGTAGATAGTCTACTGCATTCTGCTTGTAGCACTTATTCAAACGTAGACCTTGTACTTTTTTGTCTGCATCTATCAGTAGCATGCTTGCTACTTATTATTGGATCACAACTTCTAAGTTTTGTATAATAAGATGTAACAAAACAAGAAGAACTTACCGACGTTCCTTCACCAGCCAGCACTGTAGCCTGATTACATTATTCTGCATTTAAGTTAAACCTCACAACCAGTACAGTGACGATCTCAACTAGAACTCACCCATGCGCACAACTTGAATATATCACATTAACCCTATACCGACGTCTCGTTGGAAAAGCAAACATTAGAGTATTTGGAACGCATAGCAATGTTGACACTCTGCAGCTTCATTAGAGATAATTTTGAAATTAATGGAACATACAATAAAAACTGTTTCATAACTACATTGTATCATTAATTCTGCATAGGCTACCTAGCCAAAGTAAGTAAATTCTGAAAAGTCTTAGAAATGTAACGATGCCGGTATAGCATGTAGTCACCTGAGATTCGAGTGTAATGTAGTGTTGGTGCCAATAAGTTACCTTTTCAATCCTGTTATTACCTAACCGAACTTTACCAACTCTACGTTTCCTGACCTAAGGTACCTTAACATGATCTCTCAGGTAAGCCAGATATTACATTATACCGGGACCCACATAACTCCTGATAACAGGTTTACTATTGTTAGTCATCACTACTGAAACGCATTTTCTGTGTTGCTTTCCTTTTATAGTCTTTCAACTCCGGAATTAATAACCAGTTTTTGTAGGAATAGCACAGTGTGATTTGGGACAATATCGTCTTCATGGACGTTAAATGGCCAAGGTGTTAAGTACGCCTTCTGTAAAGTGATTTAAGGGAGCGCTACTTTCCATAACATAAGATGCATGCTAGTTAAACCTAGCACCATCGCCGATGTCCCATCTTCCTTCTTTTCCGGGATTCAGATATTTCGTTGAAAATGAATGATTGTATAGGGAAGTTTTTGTTTGCTGCATTTCTTCCAGTAATTCTCCGACATGTGACAATTTTCCACTAATTAGGTTAGGTTAATAGCGACACGATCCAAGCAACTCAGAAAATTCTACCTCGAACGCACCAGTGTCATTGCTATATTATCCTGAATTTATTACTTTAGATGTTCTTGACAGTGTTAGTGTAACTTTCATGCATTCTCGATGATGTTTTTTAGAGTCTGTCTCTAGGTTTCATAGGTTCCTCTCAATTTCTATCATTAAGAGAATATCCTCATTACAGCTGACATCTCAGACTCAGTAGATATATATCATGAATTATTTTGCAATATAAAGAATTTTTTTTGCAGTGCAAATCAATTTTGATATGCTTCAGTTTTCATCTGTAACACACTTGCTAGTTAATTCTAAACTCTTCTATTTCTCATCTGTTACTGACAGTTTCTTTAATGTTGAGCCATCACTATATAGATATTTACTGCCGAAGCTCTTCTTAATTTCTTTCAGAGACAACGCATATGTTTTAATATATAAGTTAGGTTAGTGACGCGTGCCACTAGATTCAACGCTGAAAACAACAACTTTATAAGTTAGGTTAGTGACGCGTGCCACTAGATTCAACGCTGAAAACAACAACTTTATAAGTTAGGTTAGTGACGCGTGCCACTAGACTCAACGCTGAAAACAACAACTTTATAAGTTAGGTTAGTGACGCGTGCCACTAGATTCAACGCTGAAAACAACAACAACTTTACGTCTGTCAGTGAAGTAAATGAAATCCACTTCAATGTCTTCTAATTTCTATTTATAGTCCCACGTAACATATGTTCAAGTCATTTTTACGGAATGTTACAGGAAATATAAAATGCGTTCATAAAATTTTGTGAACAACAGCAAAAGCTTCATAGATAACAGGTAAAACTGAGGTATTGCAGTTTGAAATCTGCGGCTTGCATTTTATCTCAATTGACACGATATTAATTTAATAAACTGAATTTATAATACCAGCGACATGCTTGCTGTGAATCCTTTTAATTTACGGTTCTCGATAGTTGACTTACTTTCGAAACTTTTGATTTTAATAAAATCTAAGCATTAAGCCAATGCATTAATATTCCTCTATGCATTACAGCATTCTACAAACAAACGAGAGGCAAGACTCAAGCAGTAGTACTTGAAACTAATTTAGTGTTTGCCTCTCATATTCGCCAGTTTACTTGTGAAAAACTTTTTGAGAATTTATATACAAATAAGGCTCTTCAAACCCCTAAGTGCCTCTCAATGATACGATTTATTTATACAATTTCAAATTTTTAGAAAACTTTGTAAAAAGCAGCGACTCCAATAATATTCAGTACATCTCTAGCCTGGCGGACTTGCATCTGTCCCCAACCTAGAAGAGCTAAGGGCGTGTTCGAGTGGGGCATAAACTTTAGTTGCTTAGCTTAAATCGAGCGGAAAGTCAATTCAGACCGTTTTTTTGCCTCTTCGACTTAAGTTTAAGGCCTTGTGCGGACCCGGCTTTGGACGAAAATTCAAGTCTACCCTACAGGTTGTTTAACTTTTTTAAGCTAACACACTTGACTTTACCCTGATGTAAACGACAATGGTGGCCTATAAACAAATTATTTGCCTTTCGGTGAAATAATATTAAAATAAAAGTAAGAATTTTTGTAATTTTAGCCTCCTATCAACGATTTACAAAAAAATTATCAGTTCCGTTTTATATGACAGCAAGAAAAGAATAGAAGAAAGCTAATTTTAAGGTTAACTTAAGTATACTACTCTGGCGCCATATACTTATACCATGGATTGGCAAAATGAGAAAAACATATGAATCACTCGCGCCGACCAGTGTTGTGTTCTGTTTACATAGTGAAACCAGTGTCGGGTCCGATGTATCACAAATATAGGCTCTAAAAAGTTAGCTGAGCCAGTTCCATACTTCTAACCTATCTTAGGAACGAAATTGTTGCACGAATGGAAAATCCATTTGATTTATTTCCAAGGTTGCTTAAATGTTAAATTTTAGGAACGTATTACAGGTATTGCTAGTGACATCGCAGTTTATAGGTTAATATTATACAGCCTAAGTCCTAAAACCCCTTCGATTGGGACACGCTTAAATCTGTCCGAAAAGGCAAGTGCACTCGACAATTCGACAATGGCGGACCAATTGAAACGTCGCAAATGCATCCTCCACCTACAACACCGAAATGCATCCTCAACCGTCGCTACCTAAATGCACCCCAACCGAAAATACCTTAAAGCATCCCCAATACCCGCATAAACAGGCAAATTGTAAGCAAAAAGCAAGACTGTAGCAGTTGCAGCCTGCTTGCCTCTCCACAACATCTTATGCAGGTAAGCAATTAAGACATGCGTCGGTGTGGGCTATCTTCCAACAGTGAGTGTCTGACTTGCTTACACGAGGTGACGCCCTGCGGTTCTTGTTGTTGCTTGGGGTCACTGGTGTCTATGGAACGTGAACTTTGTGGCCAGTTCCACCAGTTTTATGGTAGGGGGATTGGTTGTTTTTGTTTTAGGTTTACCGGTTATAGAAGATTTTATATTACAGGCATGTGTTAGAGGCATTTTAAAGTGTAAAATAGACGCAAATGAAACGTTTCTCATCATAGTATCAAATTTTTTTTTTTTCTTTTGCAACTTAACTTTCCGTAACGCCATACTTACGTCAGTACAAAATCAAGCTGAAAAGCTAATTGATTTTACTCAAAGTTATATGATAATTATAATAAAAATATTATATAATGAAAGGTAATGAGCACCAAAAACATCTTCTGCTAATCATACAGAGACCATTAATTTTTTTACAAAGCAACAATGGGCTCATGAGGAGTAATGTCGAATCCCACCTTGGAGAGTTAACCTTCCCCACCGCTCTATATAGCGTCATATGGAATCTTTGTTCAATCACAGGCTAAAAGATTCTTATATACATATATATTTCACAAAAACTTAAGTAGAAACAAGTGCACGTACTTGTTTATCCCAGTAGAGTGGTTGAATTGCTGTCTTTTTTATAGAGGCTCAAATATTCCTGAATGTTTTCTATTATCTTTCAAAACTCTCGGCAATCTGCTGCAGCTAATCATACCTGCACTTTCGCCCAACTAGCTGACATTTTCCCCTAGACATCTGACTTATCTTTCTCGATATAACGGTACTAGCTCATAGAGGGCCTGAACATGGGTCTTGGCTTGCCCACGGAAAAAGGTTTGTTGGTTCATCTAGTACCAGCTATCTAATCTACTTTTCGAAAGGTTTGTTAAGCATTTCAACTGATTTTTATATATATTTGGCCGAACTTTCGACAGTCTAAACGAAAGGCGTTGTCAAGGCAAAACTTGAAGAGCCCAAGAGTTATATACTATGTACATACTATGTATCAATGATACAGAAGCATAGATATTTTGAAAATTATTTTGTTTGAGAGGTCAGGGCGGATTATATTAGTTCATATCAAAGATTTTAAGACAGGTTTGTAAATTTCTAGGATTTGTTGGTAACGGTTATAGCAATTTATGTTGAGAGCTGAGAAACTAGATTCCAGAAGTTTTCTCTTCATATAGTGAGTTTCTAATTGCAGTATACTGTAAATTAAACTGCCTGTAGTGAGTGCCAATGGAGCTATTATATGAGAGTGGCACAATACAGTGTGGACAGCGGCGGTGAGCACTTATACATTTCGTGTTTACCTTTCGTTTGGCAACAAATATTTCACTGCTGGAAGTTTTCTACCCATTTTATTAATGAATGCCCCACTTTGATTCCATTATTGATAATTTTTTTGTCAGCCACGTCCCATTTTCATGCTCTGACGTATTGTTTCTCGGAGTGCATCAGCGCTATATCTCCCAGGGACCATTAGATGATATTTCAAAAATTTCAAAATTTCAATTGGCCGTATTGGATGTTTTGGCCGTCTCGGAAGCTGTGTTGCGGTCTAAGTTTCTGGAAAACTCAAAAATTCTGTCACGGGTGATAATATTCTACCTCAGCCTACACGATATCAATGACTAGTACCTAAGCGAAAAATATGAGAGCTAAGCATTAGTTGGAATAATAAAATCAGCATTAATAGTTTGCATCTCTGTAAACAGTTATGTTGTCTAGCGTTGCGTCGCGAGTCTAGTCCCACTAGTTTGTCAAAAAATTAAATTATGCATGCTCTGTGTAGCAGGAATAAGTAGTTCACAAATTTGTTATCTAGTGTTGCACCAGTTTGCAGATATAGGCTTGAATGATGAAGTATTCCATACATATGTTTGGCTGCATCGTCACCTACAGAATGCGATTTTCATTCGTTGAAATAGCGGGCATCAAGGTTTCATATTTCACAAGGTTATGTGAATTTTCAGCTGGATTTGTAATTACATTTGGCTGAGCATACGATGATCTAAACGTATATGGGTTTCTAACCTTGAAAACAATAATTTCTACAATTTTGAAATATCGGTAGACTTTCTCAAAACAGTTGACAAAAGTTCACCAAATGGTGTAAAAAAAGAACGTAAGTCTTGTGGCCAGGATTTTCCTAGGCGGAATCGAGCGTGTTTCAGAGCAGACTAGATTTTTTATGCTAACTTGAATTTATAATATAATAAAGACCGATGTGTATTCATCGGTTTGATTATTTATGTTTGTCTATTAGCCCATTTTTTGTCAAGCTTTAAGAAAACAGATAGGCAAAAATTTGGCTAGATTGATGATTGAGGTCATCGCGTCTCGCTTCGTTGAAAATTGATGGGGAGAAATTAGACAAGACTGCACATTATGGAAAACGGTCATCTTATTTGAATGCACGTCTGGCTTTGCCAGCGTTGAACCCCAGTCAGTGAAGAAGTATACAGCTTCTCCAAGTCTTTTCAAACATCCTGATTTAGTCCTTTTCTAAGTCTAAGCTTCAGCTGCTCTGTGATTTTGCTCAAGCTTATATTATGTACATGATTAACGGAAAAAAAGGGCAAGATATTTCTCCGCGTACCGCAGGAAGGCTTTGCAGCACATCCCAGTCGGAAATTATGGTTGTGATTATAGTAGAACAACTATGATTATGGTCGAGACTTTGGTTGTTTATTATCGATATATCTTCCATATTCAACCATTTATGGGGTGCTGTATGGTAGAGATAT
>LQNS02278100.1:10806246-10826791 GCA_001587735.2 Parhyale hawaiensis
TGTATGGAAAAAGGTACAGCCCACGAAAGCTATTATCGCACCCGCCCACCAAGAATACAGCCATGATAATAATTTAATCTAGTTATGTAAATTTGAACTCAACGCTGAGTATAAAATTTTACAGCAGTTTACGGTGACGAGTCTTTATTCGAAAAAAAACATAACTGTAGGGAAGAAGTTCGCAAGGTATCGAGCTGGAGATTGTAGCCTCATTGATAAAAGATCAGGCAAACTATCCTCTACAGATGATTGCCAAATAAAGTAATTACTTGAGAGAAATCCACATTACACAATCTGAAAACAACCAGAAAGCCTCAACCTATCAAAATCCACTGTTCATTAGCACCTGGTATAGTTTGGTTCATTATTTGATTGATTAAAAATGCAGTGGCTCTTATTTATTAATGTTTTTCTTTCCTATAAAAAATGGCGCGAACTTCCAGGGCAATATTGCCCTGGACTAGGACTATTGTAGTCCTATTCCATTTGCCTAAGGGCGCTGGCACACCAGAAGCAGTTGAGCTGGCAGGCAGGCGGACAAGCTGGCAGGCAGGATGCCCTAAACACGACGAGTAGTATAACAGGTGCAAAGGTGCAGCTTTGCAGTGTTACCGCTTTAGCATTTTTATGATAGATTTAGCATTTCGGGAGGTTTAACATCCAAAAATTGGCTTTGTATTTAGCAGTAAAAAAACAGGATTTTATCATTTGTGACATTTTTCTGACTTATCCAACACTATGTGCCAAACTTAATGCTATTGAAACAACGTAAGGCACAATTGCGATAAAATTATTCTTCGTTGATCATTGCAGCATTGAATGAAAATTGTAACTCTGTCGACCGTACCACCGTGTATTAAATTCGTTCATTGAGAGACAGCTCGAGTTATCGCCACCGCGTCATTTGTCTCTGCAGAAGCTATTCAGTGCAATGCCACATCTACTATATTGTGAACCTTATTCTTAGCGCCGGTTAAACTTATACAGTTATTCAGCATATCCTTAGCCTCACAATGAGTAAAGATAAAGCGAAATACCCTCATCAGTTCAACAAAAGCACAAACTCGTCAGTCCATGTCAGAGTACTTTTCACGAGTTAAAAAAGATGAGACAACTAAGGTGAAAGTCAAGTCTCAGTGTATGTGGTAACAGGCAACAGTTAATTATTTACGTATATCTTAAGTATTAGGCTTGGAAAAATTTCCCAAATTGGTCTGAAAATTCTTGGAATCCTCTCAAATTCCCAAAATCAGGAGAAAATTCCCAAAAGTTGCAGCCCTGTATCGCACGTCTGGCAAGGTACAAAGCAGTAGTTAAAGCAGGAATCAATCGTACCGTCCGCTGCCAGCGCTGGCTGCTTTGGACGGCAGCTGCCTGCTAAACTGACGCTGTTCGGTGTACACGCTCCACTGCATTCCTTGCTTCTTACAAGCTGCCAGCCTGCCTGCCAGCTTCTCGTTGAATTGCGTTTGGTGTGCCAACGCCCCAACATTACAGCAAGTCTCCCTACTCGACTGAAATAAACCGATGCTCCTCGCTGGACCGACGTAAAGTTATTCTACTCGCCTGTGCAAATTTGACTATCCTATCGGACGTAAGGCTTTTGGTGGACTTTGATTAGCATTGTGGACCAGGTTCAGCCTTCTTATTTCCCTTGTATAGTATTACAAAACACTTGCTGGTATTCTGGATCTCACTACAAAGCTCAGTGAAATTAAAAAGGAAATTTATTTGATTCTTGCGAATATTTCCTCGCCATTAGCGTACTGGGTTTATAACACCCATTCCTAAGCTTCCATTTTCGCCAATATATATTTTAATGTCGACAATTACCGACCTATACATTGACATCCATTTTGTCAGAAACGTTCGAGAAATTGGTGGCGTGTATATGTACTGAGTTATTACGCTGAACAGCTAGACTGCTACCATGGACCGGGTCAATTTACTGACATGAAACCTTGGGTTGTTGTGCGGTTCTATCGTCTGTCACACGCTTGCAGTAGGCGCTGGATCATCGTTCGGGAGCGCGTCTTGTAACTAATGCACAAATTGAAATCGTTCAGTGCATTTGGTAGGCTTATGTCACTCATTCGTTATTTTGTTTCAGAACGTACTTAGCGTGTGTCCATTCATGGATGTTAGTTTTAGTGGGTGTATTAAGGTTAGTCCGATTCAACCCTCTGACTATTTAAATTGTTTCTAACCGTCAACAAGGGAAATAGATTCACGTTTTATTCGCTTCAATTGGTTGTGTCGTTCCTGGCATTCTAGTTAAACTATAGCGATTTCAGCTTTTTAGCCGAAACAGGGGATATTATCGTGCTCATAGTGTTATACACATTCAACAAGCTTCACCTTTTTAGACTGATTGTGCTTATTTGGCAGAATTAAACTACTTGTACCTAAGTAGCTAAATTTGAGCGATTGTACCTCTTTGGCTGAATTAGAGAGACTGCGACTATTTGCCGAATTATACCGATTCCATCCGCCTGACTATTTAACCAGTTTTTTTTACCTGGCGAGAGACCGATCCTACTATCCTGAGATAATTAAACCAGTTCTGTCTCCAAGCAATTCAAATTCTACCCACTTAACCGAAGAGAACAATGCTCACAACCTAGTCAAATTACACCCTTCTTATCTATCAGTCAATAGAACTAATTCTATTCACATCATGAAATTCTACTGACCTAAATTTATTTCCTGGAAGATTGGACGTCTTGGACCATCGTTGTTGAAAGAATTAGCAGACATCATCAAGATCTTAAGTTTTTATTGACCCTAAATTTAATCTTTTCTGCGTGACGGCTTCATCGGAGCAGAACTAATTTTTTTTCCTTTTTTGCAACATTTGCTTTACAAAAATATATAAAAATAAATTAATTTTATCTAACTAACGTCACGAAACTCACAATCTCGTCTAATATAAATATCTTGAATTAAGTTTCAAATGCAGCCTTCATACCGAAAGTACCATTTAATCGTGTATGTACAACTAATGGAATAGACTGGTGTTAATATCTCATTGGAGAGATTTCACGGAGCTAGCCATTTCTGTCAGTTCTACCATCACCACCGATTCTTTTCGCTTGTTTATCTGATGAATATTCATGTATCGCTGAGGGAGATGTTCATCTGGCACTGATCTCTACATCAACAAAGAGAATATTGTTCTTTGAGAAGTTTACATGGATTCGAGTCTGGCTTCCGGAGAAACTTACAAGGAAAAGTTTGCAATGATCTACACGGGCTTAGAGGGGACTTGGAATAAACGGAAGGGTAATAGCTCAAGTACGATAATGCTCATGAAATATACAACCATTGCTCTTGAGCGATCTAGGCAGTTGTTGCAATTGTGTTATTTACCTCAAATTGCCCTCACTGATACACCCAGATAACTTTTTAGCTACGCGCCGGTTCACATGACAGCCTTTTGTTCCTCGCGCGACAAAATAATAGTTTTAATAAATTGTTTGCAGTCACATCAGTTGGCTTAGATATTAAGGATCACTGGTATAGTTTTGCGTATCTGTTTTAGAGTGAGAAATCAGAATGTTGTGCCCGTATTTTTCTGTTTAAGTAGACTCAGTAACGCATTCAGACGCTAGGTACAACGCATGTGGATCAAAACGCTGTGTGAACCCATTTTATTGTAACCAAATTCTGCAACCAGCTCCATTTTGGGTTTAAGGGTTAAGCACTAAACAGAACTAGTTGTGTGCGCTATATTTACAACGTAAATTAGCTCGTTTGATCCTCAAAGCAAAACTGGGTCCGAATAAAACTTCTGCTAAGTTTAAACAGAAAAGTCTGTGCTGCACCAAATCAAAACTAAATACATGAAACGTACTCGTGTCTTTGTAAAAATAAACTTGTAACTGTTGAAATTCTAGCTGCGCTCCGTCACCCTTTATAAACCGGCAAGACAGGTATATAGCTATTACAGTCTCTCGGTCTTTCTAGATAATGAATTCGTACTGCCTTGTCATGTCAAAACATTGAAGTCCAACGTGTTGGAGTTCACACGTAGTATTGCGTGCACGTGGTGTGATGCTTCTAAAACAAGGTTTCTTTGCTGCTTGTTTACAAAGAAACTTTGAATTTTCTTCTTGAATTGGTTTCAATTACGACTCTACTTGCATCAGCTACAACTTTTTAAAGAGTGGTTTCACGATCTGCGAAAAAATCCACCAAACTGATGCATATAAAAGACGGATAATGGACGAAGTGAGAGCTGGCGCCCATGCAGAAACGGCGTAAATGGTCGCTCTACCCTCTACTAATAATAACCTTTCAAGGCCAGTTCACACGAAACTCTTTTGCTGGGAAGTCCGGTAGTATAACGTCTCTAATAGAGGCCGATAGCGACTTCACCAAGAGCCAACTGTGACGCCCCCAAGGTAAGCCAGCAGTCAAGTAACCTCCCTTCAAGATGTCGGTCATGACGTCACGAAATAGGCTCCGCCCCGCTACCAGGCGCTGTGCCGCGCAGCTCCCGCCTTCAGGCGGCCAAACAAAGAGCGATGACTTTTGCCATGGCAGCAATTCGCTCGCTCGTCGATGCCCTGCGATTGGCAATTACGGAAATAAATTGCTGTTGTCCTCAAATCTAATCCGGCGACAGGCCGATTTGTTCGAAAGTAATCCGCCAAATTCGTTCACATTTGAGCTCCGTAATTAGTTAATTGAACAAAAGAAGTCCTAGCGTGCGGTCGTATTGAGGCATTTGGAGACACGAAGAAAAAAATGGAAAAACGGGTGCAAACGGAGCTGAAAAGGCAGAAAAGGGGCACTCCCTGGAAAAGTGTCGTTACGACGGTTGACTGGAAGGTTCACAGACTGACCAAAGCGAGGGAGGAACAGCGTTACTGGACATTCAGATAAGAGTCGTCTTTAATTTGTCTACTTTATTTACGATAATGCCACCCAACCAGCTTTCCCTGTAAGCTTAACTAAGTCCTATTCGGCAGTTTGAGTTTGAGGCAGTCTCATGCATTTCGGCTTGCGATTAACTCATGAACTCAATCCAAACTTGTCATCTCGATCAGCCCGATAGATTGTTGTGGTGGAGCGTTGTTTTGGCTGTAGTTTAGGATAAAAAGTTGAGAAAGTCATGCAAAAGTACATTAAATGCTAGAATTCGGCCAATAGTTAACAGTTATGGAGCATTTCCTTTCGAGGATTTGTCGATCACAATTATTTGTAGGCGAAGGCAATGTTTGTAAACTGTGTTACTCTGAGGCGTGTTGCAACCAGACGCCGGTGTTACCCTCACAGTGTTACCTGGTGTTACACCATGAAACTCTGAATGCGACTTGCGGTCTCAGCGCCCTCATAGAGTGTTGTAGAAAATATGGCCGTATTTTAGGGTAAAAAGTGGAAAAAATACCCACAACTACTTCAAATGCTGGAATTTTGAAGCGTTATTCGGCACTTATGCAATACATACTACCCAATTTTTGAGTATCAAAGTTAATGTTTGTAACAAAAATAGTGTTACCCAGCTCATAACCCTACAATTTTTAAGGTTGCCGTGGGTGCAATACAGTGCAACCAGAATACCTGTGTCGCTTTGGAGGCCGAGGTAACACGAGTGACATCGAAGTGTGCTTGCAACACGCCTCAGCTCATGACCGCTACGGCTTGTTGCCGTCAGGCCTTCAATGTCACCCGTGCAATCCCGGCCTCCAATGCGACACAGGTTGGGTAACACTGGGTGACACCGACGGCAACCTCAAAAAATTGTACGGTTATTTGCTGGGTAACACTGCCTTCGTTTACCAACATTGAACTTTGATACTCAAAAATTGCATAGTGTGCATTCTATTCATGCCAGATATTGCACTTAGTCTAGCATTTAAAAGTCTTTTGTCTATTGTTCAGAACTTTTTATTCTAAAATACAGTACAGGAGAAACTTGGCTCCGTCAAAATGTTCAGGTACGAGCTTTCCGCATATTCTGCAACACTTTTTGGGGGACTGAAATCGCATTTCCCATTCACGGCGACATGGTGTGATACCGGGTAACACTATGAGGGTAACACTACGAGGGGGAGCACCGGCGTTTGATTGCAGCATGCCCATACTATTTTTGAGGTTGCTGTCGGCGTCAGGGCGGGTTCACACGTCATTCACCTAAACGCGTTCGTTCAAACTGGTCGAGGCGGCGCGTTGAGTTGATGGAAGCAGCTAGTGCGAACGCGCGACACGGAAGGATGAAGCAGGTCCGTCTTCCCAACGCGCTGCATCAGCCAAGTTCAGTGTACAAAACCTATAAGTGCGTAATTTATCGTCTGCAGCATTCACAGACCGTGAACAAATCGAAGCGTACGGTTTGTTGTTGTTGTTGTTGTTGTCAATTTAATGATAATAATCGTTATAATTTGGTGTAACACTAGAAAATCCAAAAATGTTGTAAGAATACGGATGCCATGTTAGTTTTGCTACCCTCGGTAGCAGCAGCCTTGCGTGTTAAACTCACGTCTCTTGTATCACATTTTAGAGGCCACCCCAGGGATGCAGGCTTTTCGCTAATTCAGGAGTGCTGACTCGGCAAGGGTAGGTATGCACAGCTGCCGTGGAAAACTCATCTTCCTCAGAGGTGGGGAGGGCACCGGAGGGTCAGGCGCGAGAGGCGTTGAATCTTCTGTCGATGGCGCCATAGTTCTTGACGATCCGTGGTCAACTGCAACCGTACTTACTCGTCTGGGGCCAGTTGGCCTATATCCGGAAAAAAAATCAGTGAGTTTGGGTTTCCCCAAGTCACGTTGGCCTGACCTTAAACTTTAACAGCTGATTGCCATGAGATGATCCCACTACCATGAGTTTATCAGGCTATAAATACTATTAAACTAGGTCGCTTCATATACAATTAGACCATAAAATAATGGGATAGGAAATTGACGCCTGGGAGACGCAAAATATAAATAAAAATGTAATGAAACAATGTCATAGCTGAATGCGCGACGTCATTCATACGAATGAGAGACTTTTCTACACGTAGACAGTGACAGAAAAAGTTGACGCACATGCAGATTGTGTTTGTTCACCAGATTGAACGCGCTGACGTGAATGACGTGTGAACTCGGCTTCACTCGCTGTGTCCCAACATCTGTCTCACTGAGGGCAGGGTGAACACTGGCGACACAGAAGGCCCACATAATTGCAACAGGTCACTGACAGGTTATTTTATTTTTGGGAGATTTGCCTTCTCTTGAACCAAATTCGTTAGGCCGTTTTAATTTTATACTCACGGGAAAATTATATAACTCTCGTACGCACCCCGCAGCTGCATAGGCCAACTAATATCGTTGTTAAAAAGCGCTTAGGTTACCTTTTCGCTGCCCCAACCACATGTATTTAAGAAACAAACCTTTTTTGAAGAGCTTAATGACTAAGGGCATGTTCGATTGGGCGTCAAATTTAAGCCTAAGATGCTTGCCTAACACCTGCAACTTGATTGAACGTGAGAAAGCCAAAGCCTCTGTCTGAAGGTTCGGAGAAGTCAAGTCTCGAAGGCTTCATTTTGGCGCCTAATCGAACGCACCCCAAGTAATATAAATGTTTTTCAAAGAGAGGCCGACCACTTTAGTTGAAGGAAACTAATGTTGTGGCCGATCTTCTATATGGGGAGCGATTATGAAATTTTTTCACGAAGAGACGTCAGTATTTCTGTACATTGCGTCAGAGCAGGACACCTGTCACGGTGTCCAAGTTTGAGACTTTGGTGCTCTCTGAGGGCTTCTGTCGTTCAGTTAAGCCCGCTGCAGACGATAGTCTTTTGTCCTGTGTTTGCATTTCACAGCGTTCGAATACGTTCTTGTGCCTATGTAGACAACAAAGAAGAGCACTTCTTATTTAGCGGCCTTTGATAAAAAGTTTGAAAAGACACAAGAAACTATTCTAGCAATACTTGCTAAGCCAGCGGATACAACAGCTAACATTTTATCGACACTTTTGGCAAACACAGTCGTGTTGGCATGGACACGAAGTAACATTCGAACGAGGTGAATAGAAAACGCAGGTTAAAAGACGATCGTCTGCAGCGGGCCTTAGTCGGAAGATCTACTGTCTAGTGCACGGACATACGAACCATCTAACCCTTCCGTTTCTTGTAAAGTTGTGAAAGAGAACCAAATGTTACCGGTAGTGGTAAGTCGCCTATAAATGCTTCTTCAGACTCTTAAAAGAAGTTCCCTGAGTAGCAAATTCAGCAGGATCGGTCTAGGCCATTTTTTTTTTCTATCTACTTCGAGCAACTCAAAGCAACTTGCAGTTCATTTTTCCCTGTTATTTCCTCCCTATTACGGTATGTTGAAGCCTCGTTTTTCTTGTAAGCGTTACTGTAGATGGCTGCAGACGCAACTGCAATATCAAAAAGCTCAGATTAATTTGTTTCCAAGTTACAGAGACACAAGCCAGCAGAAAACGGAGATGCCAAATGACAGTGTTTTATTTTTACATATATAATATGTATGGCATCTTTTTGTGGCCACATTCATAATCAGAATCACCGTGATTATGATCTTCGTAATCACTGAAAAACACAAGAATTGTCAGTGATTTTGTAAACAAACCCGAGACGCCCGCTAAGGAAAACGCGGTACGATCAGTTTTCACCACTAGTCACGGTTGACTGCTATCAGAATCACGTCAAACAGTGGCCACAAAAATGCACGAATCATGCGCAATCAGGCAGAATCATCAGCACGGTGGCTACAAAAAGACGCCTAGAGCTTCAGAGCTTGAGGGTACAAAAACTTACTTCTGTATATTTAAATTGCCGGGAAGTACACGCCTCTTACAGCCCGGTACCCACCTAGCAACTTTCGTTGCCGCTAGCTGCCTAGAGACAACTTCACTAATCCGTTTACGTAGCTGCGGTACGGCTCCAGCTTACACGCAGAAAAGTATGTTCTTTACGATAAAAAAAAAACACATGGTTTCTTATCACTAACGAAGTAATATTTTAGTTATAAAGCAATAATAGTTAATCGTAAAAGACACTGTTGTTCATCACAACGCTGATGTTCACCTGTTGTTCATCACAAGCGACAATGTGCATTGACGCAAATTCAAACGACAAGGTAGTTTGCAGTTAACTAATTTTGCTTAATGGCAAACAACCATTTTTCTGTGTCTACGTAAAATTTAACTGTATAAAAAATTGTCGAAAATCTCAGTCGCTACAGCAATTTTCACACTCTAGCAAGTAGTGGCAATGGTGAACTTTCAACTATCGCTCCTAATTACGAGCAGTTCAAGCTCACAATAACTGATATATTAAGAATTAGTGCACGATGTTCACAGACTTCATACTGAAGGTAGGGTCATGACTCCACAGTAGCATTGGTAGAGTTGGCTCTATGCTGCTATAGCACCAACGAAAGTTGTTACGTGGGCACCGGATTTCAAAAAAGGTTTCAATTTTATTTCTAATTTCCAGAGATACGCGAAACATCACTAACGACGCTGGCTTAGTTAAATGACTTGTTTTTGTAGACACAGAGTTTCGTTTACAAGCTACGAGATCGTACTAAGCATTTGGGACACGCTTGACTGGGTGCCAAAACTAAACCTTCGAGGAGTGACCTGTCCTCAAGTTTAGGTAGATTAGGAGGCTTCGACACTCTTTATTCAAATTTCAGGAGTTGGCGCTTAACAGCTTACAATGAAATTTCCAGAAATTCAATCTTTCTTTGTAAGAATGGAATTTACAGCGGGTTAAGCGTTATTGCGTTGCATATAATACTTGCAACACAGTTCAAAGAGGCATAACAGAAAAAATAATTCTCTACAAAGTTTCGAATAGGTCAAGCCAGGAAGGCTTAATTTTAGCACCCAAACGAACATACCCTTAGTCGCTGAGGTATTAAGGCGTGCGCCGATGAGCGACATCTTCACTGATTTCGACGGGACAAAATTGTGTGCACGCCAAGCTTGCCGCGATATGTTAATGCAGCCTCAGCGGTTGAAGTTTTTTGTATAGCTAATTGCTACATATAAATTTTTTTGTAACTGCTATGCTTTGGGGCAAGTTCTTGCAACTTCCATAAAATACAAATGTAAAAAATGAACTTAATAACTTTCATAAACCATTTCTCCGCCAGTTTTTATTCCCTGTACGTGGTACTCAGTGAGTGAATGTTTTGTGCGATCTTAGCTTGTAAACAAATTTTCGACATGTATGATTTCTGCTGGCTACCACATTGCAGTTTGAATAATGACCATTTAAAATAAAGTTTTGAAAAATGTAAGCGCTACCTACCGTAGTAATGAATAAATAATTGCGAAAACTGGACTGCTAGTAGCTTTAATTTGCTTGAACACTGCAGAAGAGGTTGGCCGAGACCCTTCCAGCAGGCTTCACTCTTCAGGCAACTTTTTCGCAGAGTCTGGCAGAGCATATGTTGTCGAAATGCTGCTCTCGGCAACTTTTGCTTCAGCTTTACATTTCGTGGCAAGTTTGATGTTTACCAAAGTTTATCCCGTCGGAATCAGCGAAGACGTCGCTCGTCTGCGCACGCATAAAGAGGTTAAAGCCAATGTCTAATATACACGGGTTCAAGTTGCTGGGCCTCGCAGTTCCAACCCAATGATTGCTCTATATACTAGAATCTAGGAAGAAGTTGTCTGAAGAGCAAATGAGGTTCAATAGTTCTAGGCCAATTTTTTCCGAGCGACATCTCCGCTGATTCCGCCGGGACAAAATTGCCTGAACATCAGCCAATTTCTTGCAAGCATAGTTACATCACGGGCGCTAATGCCTCCGAGGGTGATGCGCCGCAGCCTAAAGAAGTTAAAAGTTACAACACATCAATGCGTTAAAAAAGTTAAAAGTTACAACACATCAATGCGTTAAAAAAGTTAAAAGTTACAACACGTCACCGCGTTAAAGAAGTTAAAAGTTACAACACGTCACCGCGTTAAAGAAGTTAAAAGTTACAACACGTCACTGCGTCAACATGTCATCCCGTGGACGGAACGAACAACCGACACAATGGCTGTGACTTGATATGCGGTTTACTGTGAAGTTGTGTCATATTTGGAATATTTCTTTCGTTGCTATTTCCATTTTCACAGCAAAAAAAAAAAATCTTTAGATATATGTATGTGCGAACTGTCACAGTTTTCTGTCGAAAGCTTAAAAAAAATTAAATTAGGCTTTGCATTAATCGATTCTTTACCCGGATTTTTGTCTGATTCATAGAAAATGTTGCAGGTGAACATCCATCACAATCAGGAAGTAGATATGGGCGATAAGCCTGACAGCTTGCCGATGCGAGGGTGACGAGATGGAGAAAGCATCAACCAAACAAAG
Organism: Parhyale hawaiensis; assembly: GCA_001587735.2. Taxonomy (NCBI): domain Eukaryota; kingdom Metazoa; phylum Arthropoda; class Malacostraca; order Amphipoda; family Hyalidae; genus Parhyale; species Parhyale hawaiensis. Next base: position 10,817,570 of record LQNS02278100.1, read on the forward strand.
GCTATCAAAGATGGCCTCTTCTCGAGTCTAAATATAGCGCCAGCGTAATTAATTTTGGCTTCCTCATCAAGAAAGAACCTCGGTGAGGCAGAGCTGGTAAGCTGTGAAGAGCAGAACACACAGTGAGTCTTATCGTCAGCTGGTCCAATATTTGCTGGATTTGGGGTGTTTGTGGCATAATGTTTGGTCGCTCCGGGGTCGGTCTCGCCGGATCTCGTATTACTTTGGGGGTAGACTCGAGAGCCTGGTGACTTGCATATTCTTCGGACAGGCCTTAGCTGTGACACATAATATCTACTTGCCAAGCGTGAAACAAAAGTATGTTTGAATGCTCCAGACATCACTTGCCGGCTTCTAAAGTAATGATAAAGTGTTAGACTATGCCAATGTGGCTTACAAGAGATGAATATGCTGTGCACTATTCACCCGAGTTCACAAGTTCACTAGTCCGACTGTTTGTATTTTGTGCCGTCATTATCAACGTCAACTTTGCGTGCGCTACAGTAAGTTATTAAAATGTTAGCCGTCAAATCAGTTTACTCAGCAAGTGTCACTAAGCAAGTTGCGGATATCTCTTCAAATTTGGAGTGAAATAAAACTCAGAAAACAGTGGGCTTTTCTGCTATTTCTAGAGCACAGTGGCACATTTGGACCAATGGATGAGGTAACGCGTTGATGCGAGAGGCGTATTCTTTACAAAAACCAGTACATCTACAGAGCACGTACTAACGCGTAAGATGCTCTTCTAAATATTACAGAAGCTATCTACCGGAATATGGATCATAAACGTTTCAGGCGTCTCCTACTGCTTGATCTGTCCAAAGCATTTGATAGTGTTCACAACGGTATTTTACTATAAAATTACACCCATGAACATTTGCCCTAATTGGTTTGCTAGCTATCTATGTACAGGATAGGTCACATGCTTTCATGCTCATTAAAACTCAGTCGCCCTATATCGTGAACAGCTTTAGTGTTCCACAAGGATCGATTCTAGGACCAATTTTGTTCTCAATATTCGTCAATGACATCCCCTTGGAACAGAATGATTGCACCTTCTCTGTGTATGTCGATGATATTTCCTTATGAACAAAATGGAGAAGAAAAAGTGTTCAAAGACGCAAAAAATCTTCAGAAAAAACTGAAGACATGGTATGATGCAAATGGGCTAAATTGAATACGGATAAAACCCATTACATTGTATTTGGCACTCAGCAACTCTACAACCAGCTGCATCCCTTCTCTATTTCTTTTAACAACTGTATCATTACCCCTTGCGATATTGTCAAGTCGCTCGGGGTGTAGATGGATAAGCATCTAAAGTTTGACGATCACAACCAAAAATTATACAGTACCGTAAACGGTATGCTAATATTTCTCCATAATATTAAACATCTGTTAAAAAAATTCACTCCTTTTTCTCTTATAATCGCTTGTCCTCACTCATTTCAACTACTGTAGTTTGATCTGGGCTAAAGCCCTTGAGTATCTACTATCAGATGTGCAAAACGGAGTGATCTTTGCAGCAAAAGTAGTTCGCAACGTAAATTTCACCAAACGCGATCATGCCAGTCCACTGTTAAAGAAGCTCCAATGGTCACGAGTTAGCACAAAATTCAACCCAGATGGAGCCCAATACGTTATTCGTTCGCTGCATGACGCTTTTAGAAATGACGAGGTTGTGCAGTTTACTCCCAACAGTGCAGTCAGCGGACGATCTCTTCGGCGAGAGCGTTTCCAAGTGTGCTACACCCGCACCACGGCTGGTAACCGAGATCTCTCCATTTCTAGTGCTAAGCTTTGGAATGACTTTCCCGGTTCAATACAAGATGTGACTGAATATAATCAGTTCACCAGGATGGTGTGTTGTCGCACTTTGAGCAACCCCTTTCGCCCGAAGTAGAAATATCAACGAGTTAATATCTTTTAAATAGCTCTTTCAGCTTTTTATACATCCAAAAAAAACAACATTCACGGATAGACTGTTGCGCAAGGTGCAACGCATTTCTAATTGTACAATATTAGATGAATTTTTGATGCAAATTTATTCAGCCTTTGTTATAAATAGCATACAAATGTTACACCATATATTCTGTGCATCGTGTATCATATTGGATTGGGTATTGTTCCTATTTTAGTTCTAGATTTTTATTCAATTTTTATCAGATATTGGATAAAAAATGCGATAAACTAATCTTAATCCATCAAATATAGCTTGCCCATATTCCATGCCTTCACTCTTAGAATGTCAGATGTGTATGAGAATGCATACTTTATGGCGCTAAGCTCCTAATTTGTTGGGCACCGCGCCCATGCAAGAAAGAAAAAAAGGCTGATCTATCTATTTTCTGGTATAAATGTATATACAAGTAACTCTCGACTTTTACGCTCTCTACGTAATTTTGCCGACCTATCTCAAATTCTACGAAATGTCTCTCGAATATAACTATTTGTCCAGGATTTTAAACGTTTTCGATGAGTAATGTATTAGTTAGCATTGTTGATTGCAAAACACCAACTTCTTGAGTAATTAATAAACATGCTATCAATTGTTTTTATACATATATTTCATTTATACTGTAGTAGAATAACAATAAATTTATTCCGGCTTACTTAACATAGTCCATGCTTGAAATGCATTTTTATTTGTACCGTATTGTGATCCAGTGTTGCCAACTTAGCATTTTTAATGCTAGATTTAGTATTATTGTAAACAGCTTTTCTCTCTTATTCTTCTTAGTTAGTGCAATGATGCAGAAATTTCAAGCCAATTTCTCCTACAATAAAGCTAACACTGCAAAATTTCTTAACCAAAAACGACTGTTGAGACACAAAGTTGAGGAAACTTTAGGAAGCTGTGATATACAGTGGCAGGTAAATGTATACAAACATTCCAAAAACTGAACAATAAAAGTTACACAAGTAATACATTATTCACAAAATTTGAATAATTGTTTTATAGTCGCATGTCAAAAGCCATCCTCATTGCCAAAAACCTCACGTTTCTTTCAGTCCAAAATATTCTGACTAATCGCATCTCTCTGCAAATGTGATATCGCTTAAATGAAGAAGTTAAATAGTTCAGTTTATTACACTAGTAGTTTTTCTTGTGAAAAAACCGCTAACACAGGCGCTGTGAAGAATTTTGCAGGTAATAGACCCACCTACTGCATGGATAAAAATTATGGTTTGCCACTAAGTTGATCGAAGTTTAGCAGTAAAACAACCTGTTACTCGGTAGTTTAATTAATGCAAAAATTAAAACAAACAAAATGCTTCTATCAGTGTTTTGCCATGTGCTCACAAAATATTAAGAAGAAAAATAGAGCTTTAAAAATTTGGAAAAGTACTGGAAAATTGTTATCAACTAATAAAAACATTGAATTTATATTAGCCTTAAGCTGTTCTACAGATTGAAATGTGCTGCATAAGTCATTTTGTTATGATAAAATTTCATTGAAATGTAATTTGAAGTACAATTTTTCTTGTAAATAGTGCTTTAGTATCATTTTGTAAAACATTGCTTCAGTATAATTTTCTGCTGTATGTATAGATTCAGCATTTTATAACATTTTTTATTCGTGAATATTTTATTCGAGAATCCAGCAGGAAAATCCAGATTTCATTTGGCAACACTATATGTGACAACATGAACGTATCTCAAGTATGTGGCGCTAATGCATACATCGGCGATGCGCCGCATCTTTAAGAAGTAAGTATCTCGAGTATTAGGGTTTCATACGGGCGCTAATGCCCATGATGGTGATGCGCCGTATCTTAACCAAGTTTGTAACGATTTTATCCGGTCCCCATCCTACGTAAAAGTCGACAGTTACAGGTATGTAATGAGTGTAACATGGGAAGACACTTGCTGTTTGAAGTTAATATCGCAATGGGTCAATTTTCTGAATCGACCATTAAAGAAAAGACCATTAGAAAATAAATTTATGTTTTTGGACTAATTGTAAATTTCTAAGACGCTTTTCCTCTGTGACATTTTGGTCGCAAATGCATATTTTTCAAGATGTTTGACTTTGAATTTACCATTATTTTCCTATGGCAATAATTAGCTGGCTTGCTGTGAACACCATGGGAACCTAACCTACCTAACCTTACCTTGCCTCTGCCTTACCTAAAATTTTTGTAAGATTGACTACTACCTAACCTTTAAACGTTGAGAACCAATTGCATTCATCATATACATAATAATGCCTACCGTGACGATATTTAAGTTTTGATTTACTCATCGGACACGTTTGGTTGTCAATATTTGGAAGAATACCATGTTGTGCAAGTAACTTTAATGCCTCGTTATTTTCATAATAATTTTTTTTAATGATTTCTGAACTTTCGTGATCACAAAAAGAGCACAGAACAGTAGAGAACTTGAAAACGATGTCGACGGTACAGCGGCCGTACTGCGAATGAGTATATGAACGCAGTTCAATAAATTGTTTAATTGCAATTTATTGTGCTCTTTATGTATGTAAATCATTCGATTTTATAAACTGCTGTAATTCAAAGTTTTCTTGGTGAATAAAAATCTTCAAATCTTGGCATTTTTAACCTAAGCGAAGCATTCTAATTTGTACAAAGCATTAGCTTTTACTTAGGTAAACATTTTCCAGATTTCCCCAGTTCTTTTCATGGCTCTAAATCAAGATGCAATACACTGTACAGCATCAAATTTGTGGTCCTAAGGAAAGGTAAAGTTAGATAAGATTAAGCTAGGTAGCTTTGGTTAGGTTCCTATTAGGTCGCTAGCAAGCTTGTAATGGCAAATTATTTTCTCTTATAGAAAAACAATGGGAACTTCAAGTCGAATATCTCGAGAAATATGCATTTGCGACGGAAACGTCATAAAAGAAAAGTGTCTTAGAATTGTCAAATTAGTCTGAAAACATATTTTGCGTTGTTGAATTCCGTTAATGGTCGATTCGGAAAATTGACCTCTCGATGTGCACTGTAATTCTAACTATACTATGGCTTAATTTATACTGTAATTTATTATTTTGGTATTTTTTGTCATGCATGTCCGTTTCTCTGTCACTTTTGAAAAATGGTGAGCTGGTCTATGCTTTTTAAATTTCACGTTCCACTTTTCTCCCTATTTTTAAAAACCTTGTAAACACACCGTTCACTCGTAGCCTATATATACTATATATATATATATTTATTTCTCCATATTTTTGTTTATAAGTAAGTAAATGTCTAAATAGTGAAATTACTGAACGCCACCTTGTCATAGGTTACACGCGGAAAAGTTTGCACTTGACGATAAAACACCTGGTTTCTTATCACTAATGAAGTAATATTTTAGCTACAAAGCAATAGTAGGCCTAATTAATCGTAAAAGACACTGTTGTTCATCACAACGCTCTTCTTCATCTGTTGTTCATCACAAACGACAATGTGCATTGACGCAATTTCAAACGACAAGGTAGTTTACAGTTAACTTATTTTGCTTAATGGCAAACAACAATTTTTCTGTGTGTAGCTTCACCCCTATTATATGTTGCATGGGCACTGCAACAAGATGAGAAAAATACGTGCTTTTTGCTTGTACTCGTATTTTTAATAATAACGCTGGCTTGATAAAAGGAACTAAGAAAGTGAATTTCGAAACACTGCCTTTGTTTGGATCACCTTTATCATAAAGGCCTAAATTTGGACCATACCGTAGCTAAAATGTTGATAGGTTTATTACACACACACATTTGATACATTACAAGTATTTGGTAAAGTAGTAATACACTGTAGAATAATGCATCTGCGTAGCCATGAAAGTTTAACAAACTTTTTGGGCAACACTAAGCAAAATTACATGACGCATTCTTTAAAACATTTTTTTTAGCATGATCGGAAATTGGATCTAATAAATACTCAGGAAGTTTATTGAGAAACATTGCAATTTGAAATACTGGAGCACTTATTTGGAAGACGAGGTGTGTGTGAGAACATCATTAATATTTACAGATGGAGTTCTGGTTACAATTTAATATACATTATTCCACATATCTAGACATGGTCTTAAACACAAACTTCATTTTATACTCAAAAATTCCATAGCGAAAGGTCCATCCTAAAACTTCATACCACTTTTCTAAAATATGCGCGTAATCTTAGCCATTACTGTATTAGTTGGCATCAATGTTTTGAAAGGGTTTTCCTTGAAAGATGAAGAAGAAATAAAAAATAAACCTCCCCACCTCAAACCAAACGATTCTAGAGCAATATTTCTGTTAGATATTAATGCACTGAATATGAATTTGTTGATTAAGCAACACAAAAATTATTTTTCGAGCTATTTTCATGTTCAATTTTAACGTAATGTTAGTAGGTACCACAGCACAGTACAATTGATCGTATTTAATTTGCATTGAATTGTGAAGATGTGTCATTGTTTTGTATATTTGTTTCGCACGAACTATCCTAGGTTAAGATAGGTTTGGTCAGTTTAGAAAAAGAGGTTATTTCAGGTTAGGTCATGTTAGTTCAGGTCAGGATAGGTCAGGTTATAGTAGATAAGTTTAGAATAGGTTAGTGCTGACGGTAAATGCTGTGCAAAATGGGCAAAAAATAAGCAAAGATAAAATCTTTTACTCGCATTAGAATGTACAAACGAACAAAGTGAATTGCGTTGTGCTGCTAATATAACGTTGAACCTAACAAATTAATATCTCTATACTAATAATTTCAGACTATATTTCCAATAAATTCATGTCCAACGCATAAATATCTGAGAAAATTTGTTTAAATCGTTACAGTGTGAAGGGAATAGACGAGGAAATATTACCTATACAGGAAGAAAATAAATATTAGATTCAGAAATCTCTATCGCAGATATCTGGATTTTTTTCATGGTGTTTTCTTATCGAAAAAATTACCGGTCGACGAGCAAATGTCAAAAAAAATATTTGAGCTATGATTTTAGAAATTTTAAGAATAAAATTAAAGAACAGCTGACGGTGGTCGTGGGCTAATACTAGAGGACGAACCTCAGTTTCTTGACGATCATGGAGAGAATTTCGACGCCTGAATTAGTTTTTCTACCTTAAATTATAAGGGGTCGTGACTGGGAGAGGTGCTCGACTAGAGATAATCCTCTGCTCTAATTCCCACATCGGCACTTACACTCCAACTTGTGATCGTAAAAGCCAAAGTTTTTGAGCTAAGTTAGAGAGATCTTTGGAGTTCCCAGGAAGCCGGGCCGTAACGGCGTTTCCAGAGGGCTTAAAAAAATACACACAGACTCCTCGAATTTAAACCTGACGTATTTCTGCGAAGGAAAGCTAACAAGTGAGATCTTGATTGGAGAGGTCGGGACTTTATTCGCGGTAGCGTCCCGGAATTGTGCGCACGAAAGTGCAGGTGGATTCTGTAGACACAGATTCTATGGGGAATATTACTAGAGAAAATATCTCCGGCTGCATGGAAGAAAGATTTTCTTTTTCGAAGGTAAACAATGGCGACGTCCTCAGCTGCAGCCAGTTAGGCTTGGAAATTTACTTAGCTCTTCGGGTGACAAAAATCTACGCTTTATTTTGAAAGTGTTAACCATTTAGGAGGCGGAAGATGTGCGGGGTAAGATTCACCCACCTTATATTTTATGGGAGTCTCACTAACATGGGAGCAACGTACTTAATTAGTTCGGACTTTGACATATATACATGTAACTCTCAACTTTTACTTGTCGTGACCCTTTACGACTCTCTATTTTTACGAGCGTAGCATGGAAAGTGAAAGTTTACAATAATTTACCTAGAGAAAGCTGGTAATATTGTATCAGAGATTTTGAATCCTCGCAATTTTCTCCAAATAATTCTGTGGACCTATTTCAAATTTTACGAAATATGTTCCCTACTCTCCAGTGTTAAAATTTGTCCTTACGAGTATTCTAAGCGTAAGCGTTTTCGATGAGTAGTGTATTATTTAGCATTCTTATTGTGTAACACCAACTTCGTGACTAACAGACATGTTATCAACTGCTTTTGTAAATATTTCCTTTATACTGTTGTAGAATAACGAAAAATGTCTTCCGGCTAATTTAATATAATCATCCATGCTGGAAATACACTTTTCTTTGTACGCCATATTGACCCAGTGTTACCAATTTACTATTTTTTATGCTAGATTTATTATTTTCGGTGATTTAGCATTATAAATTTGGTTTTAGCATCTAGAAGGAAAAATCTCATTAAAACAGAATATTTAGCTTTTTTGCGCAATTTTATTATTTCTTGGTAGTTTGTGCAATAATGAAGAAATTTCAAGCCAATTTATACCATTTTGTATAAAAAATTACAAAGCCTATAATTCACGTCCGCTGGAAGGTCGAAGTGAATTGTTTAATGTAGCCATGGGTGTGATCATGTTAGAGTAATGGAGTGCTAACATACCACCTATACAGTGTTTGTGTTTAAGTTGGTAAAAGGATTCTTCCCCCTGATTATACAATAAAGTTAACACTGCAGAATTTCTTAACCAAAAATGACAGTTGAGATACAAAATCGAGGAAACTGTGATATATAACCATTCGGGGCATATGGCGATGTGGTCATTTTTAGGGCAGAAAGGATTTCGGTCTCATGAGAGTTAGAATCTCTATGGACAAGAAATGAGTGCATAAACTCTTAGAGCATTTATTTGCGGTCATTTCAGTGTTTGTATGGCATTTCTAAGTTAAAAAATAAATGTGTGAGGCCTCAATAAATTTTTTCCCCTAAAATGACTTTATTACCATTTAGATTAGATTAGATTGGCGGCAGTAGACGAACCAATAGGCTCATTCCCAAAGGGATACCGGAACCTACGCCCCGGCTCTCTATGAGCTATTGCCACTGTGTTAGGAGGATATATAGGACTGGAGAAAAGAAGAAGAAAAGAGAGAAAAAAAAGCAAGAATCCCAGCCACAGAGACGATCATGAATGCACGTAAGCACGATGAAGAACCGCTGATATGCGGAGCTTAAAGATGCCCGGCAGTGTAGTTGGAGCGGGAGAGAGAAGAAAACTGATGAAGGTGGCCTAGGAAGCTCTGGCCGTTAAGAGCTTGCAACTCCTGGAGGAGTTCTTAGCGGTGGAGGATGTCTCTCCCAATGTATGTCAAGCCGATTTTTAAAGGAGTTGACCGACTCCGCACCAACAACGTCGGAAGGGAGTCTATTCCAAATGCTGACTATGAAATAGGGAAAGAACTGCTGACTTAAGGTTGTTCTTCGA
>LQNS02278100.1:10826801-10837282 GCA_001587735.2 Parhyale hawaiensis
GTTGAAGCCATTCAAGTACATGAATGTTTCTATTAGTTGCCCCCTGAGTCGTCTTTGCTCGAGAGAGATCAGACCCAGTTCTTTCAGGCGACGTTCATACGACTTGTTTCTCAGCTGAGGTATCAGTTTCGTTGCCCTGCGTTGGACTATTTCCTTGTTATCGATATCTTTATACAGATGTGGCGACCAGAATTGAACAGCAAATTCTAAGTGTGGCTGCACTAATGCTTTGTACAAGGGAATGATGATGTCCATGGACTTTTATTCAAAATTTCTTATGATGAATCCCAGTACTCTGCTTGGCATTTTCACTCTTGTCAACTTGCTGATTGTGTTGTAGTTTGTTTGTAATAGTGATACCCAAGTCACGTTGTTGTGTGACAGCAGCCAATACCATCCCGTTCATTTTCAATGTTGTTGAAGGGTTCACAAGCCCTATGTGCATTACTTAGCATTTGTCGACATTAAAGCTCGTCTGCCAAGTTGCGTTCCATTCCATGAGGTGGTCAAGGTCTTCTTGAAGCTCTGCTCTTTTCGTGGCAGGATGACATAGTTTAGTGTCATCCATGCCGTGGCAGGTACGGCGATGCCACCATTCCACAACACTGAAAAAAAAAATTACATAAGTAATTAATTTTTTACAAAGTTTGAACTATTGTTTTATAATCACATGTTGTTCGGTTAGTTTATATTCTTCCATCGTATGTTATGGGGCCCGGCAACCCTAGGGGCCCCTGTAGGTTACCTCAGCCATTAGCTAGGCCTTCGGGACGTCTCTCTTTCGTGCTCACTTTGCTCCCTTCCCGATTTCATAGTCCTCCTTTCTCATATTTTATTTTGTTCTCCTTCTTCTTTCCCAACTTGCTGTTGCCATGCGTGTTGATCCTGTGTGGGAACATGTTCGTGCTTGAGTTCCCCCTTTCTCTTGTCATGCTATATGTCCCTTGCTCTTTCCTCTGTGATATCGTTCTGCTCGGAAACGGAGGCTTGAATTTCCATCAGCGTTTTTAAAAATATGAACTTTTTCAGTGCATAATATTCTGACTACCTGCATCTCTAGAAATGTGTTATTATGAAGAAATTAAGTATCTGAGTTTATTACTTTAGTAGTAAAACAAAAAGCCCTAACACAGAAGCTGTGAAGAATTTTGCAGGAAATAGATCCACCTACTAACAAAAATTATGGTTTGCCAGTAATTTGATCAAAGTGTAGCAGTAAAACACACTATTGCTCAGAAGTTCAATTAACGCAAAAATTGAAACAAACAAAATGCTTCTATCAGTATTTTGTCATTTGTTCACAAAATATTAAGAAAAGCAATATCGCTGTATAAATTTTGAAAAGTGCTGGAAAGTTGTCATCATCGAATAAAAACATGAATTTATATTACCCTTAAACAGCTCTAAAGATTTAAATGTGCTGCATAATTCCTTGTGTTGTGATTAAATTTAATTGAAATGTAATTTAAAAAGTAATTTTTCTTGTACAATATTGCTCTAATATCTTTTTCTGCTGCATAAAAATTTTAAGCTTTTTTCTTTCAGAATTAAGCAGGAAAACCCAGATTTCATGAGGCAACAGTGAAATGTGACCATGTTTTTGACTTTTACGAACGTATCTCGAGTATTAAGATTTCATCCGGTCCCCATCTCTCGCAAAAGTCTGAAGTTTCATGTATTTCCTTACATGCTCCGCGTTCTCTGCGCTGCCTGTTCTGCTGCCCTTAACCCCGTCCTGACTACCGCTCATAAGTGCCGAAAACGCTTGTGCGATTTCGCAGAAGGCCGCGAAAATCTCACAGCAGCGTCCACACTGTCGCACGGCGCACTGTAGCGACGCTTGCTCTTGCCATTTAGGCGCAGATGTTCAGCCAAACTTTGGTGCTCGCGCTCCTTGGTCCAAAGAAGCTGCAGTTTTTGTCACCTTTAATAACTTATTTTACTTTTAGTATCGACACAACTATGAATAAGCAATGATTCTAAATGCAGATACTACTTTTATGCGTCTTCAGTAAAACTCATACTGCCAACTGAGGTTGAGTTGACATTTTCACTCTTTTCTTTACCACTTGGTATTGTTTTCATCTAGTAAATAAATTTTTAGGTGGGGTTCCTCGACAATTTATGTTCCCCATATGTAGCTAGTGCAAAGTGTTCGGACACTTTATTCTGTCTCAAAACACAATGTGTAACCACAAAACAACGATAAAATGTTTACCGTCAAGCTCAGTTTTCGTCACAAGTGTTGCTACTGCAATGAAGTTTCATATTTCTCGTCAAATTTTCAGTGAATTAGAACTCAGAGAAGCTTAAGGCTTCTAAAACGTCTATGAAGAGGCAAGAAAACCACAAGTAACGCCTAATTTACTCGTATTGCGTAAGAGGAACAAAATACTTCAGGGTGAGGCTGCTTTGTTCGCAGCCTAAATCGCGCGAAAATATCCAGCGAGTTGGACGATCGCGAAAACGCTCAAAGCTGCGATTTGACGACGAAAATTCGTTGCGATCGGCGAAAACGCCATAAGTGTGGACAGATATGTGCGGTAGTTTGGACGAGGCTTTACTTTCTTTCCCGTTTCGCTTTTCATATGCGAGGCTTGGACAGATTTTTTGAAGACTACATGTCCCTTTTTCCTGTCTTCAAAAGCCGGGTTAAGTACAAGTAATACTGAAAGCGCAAAATTATTCTTTAACGAGCGTTGAATCTATTTTAGTGACAAGAGCACAGCTGGTACAGTTTTCGAATGCTAAAGTATACTGTAGAATTTCATATATATTGATTGAGAGAGGCATAGAAAATAAGCAATGAGCAGCAGGTAGCGTATTATATTCTATGCGTGCATCTAATTTAGATTTGGCATATCTAGCGGCTGCTTTATGCGTTGTAGTGTATTATAATGGTTCAGCTAGAAGTGTATCAAGGCGCTATGCCAATAGCCTATTGGATACGCACAAGTTTAGAGTTACAGGTTCGCTAATTGATTTGGTTAGGACGGCGAAGTGACTATAGTGTCTCTATTGCAAGTCTACAAAACATAGCGCCACATCTCTGTTACGTATCGTTCGTCTGAGCGAGTGCTGGTTTAACCGAAATTAGAAATTCGAGACTTGGCTTGTCTGAAACTTCAGACTGAAGCTTTGATTTGGCCACTGGAATCTTGTTGCAAGTGTTAGAAGCAACCCAATTACGTTGGGCCTGCTGAAAACTCCATTTTGCAGAGTCAGAATGAGTTTGTGGAAGTCTCATGAGTAAGCGATTAATGGTCGTGGCCGTACACCCCATTTAGCAGGTCGAAGGCAACTCACCCTTCTGAGGCTTAAGACGAGGCAAGTCTTCAAGGCTCAATTTCGGCGCTCAGTAGAACGTGCCCCCTGTTGACATTATATATTACGTACAATATATAAAGTCTAGATTACAGTACGTTTATTGTGTAATTATATTAGATTAAATAGTTAGGCTATCTTACAAACGCAACTGTTATTGTAGTGCAACTGTATCAGGTCGAGTAGGTACTCTACAAAACATTAATATTGCACGTCTACTGTACACTTGCAAGGGTCAGTTCCTCGGACCCTTTACGAACAAAACTATATTATTTATTAGCATCTATATTAGGTTAGGTGCAACAGTGATAGTTACGTACAAAATATAGTATGCTTAGGGACAAGCGTATCTAAACAAGCATCAGAAGATGGAGAGGCCGCACATCTGTGCCCCTCGCAAATGACCAGGTTTGGGTACGTCCCTAGCGAGGTTAGGTACGGGGTCAGCCGAGCACATGGCAGGGACATAATGTGAATGGATGAGGCGCGGTCATGTCATCCAACATGATCTATTGCCACGATTAAACATGGCAACGTTTGTGGCAACAGCAAGTGACAGCTTGGTGGCAGAAGGAGAAGGATGCGAGCGTTGGGAGATGAATTGGCGGGCGCGAGGGGAAGCTGCGCTGAGATCGGCTGCTTGCTTACCTTGCAGCTCTGACTGGGGAAATGCCTAGTGAAATTTACGAGGGTGCTGTGAAATTTGTGCAACGTGGCTAAGTATTGCAGTGACTACGTCCCTATTAACTGGTACGACGATAGATGCTGCGCATAGAAAAGTTACACGACGTAGAAGTTATGAACGCGTGAGGGTGTTCCAATGCTCAATATATGAATCAGTAGGGACACACTTCACAGCAGCTATATGAAAGCATTAGAAAGGTTAAACCATATTGAAGTGTATGTACAGTATGGGGTTGTGGTACGGAATATTTACCGATGACTGCATATTATAAAGAGCCATTTTAACATCTTGCCTACCATTGGCAAATATCGGCATTTGTGTAGATTTATCAACATTTTCATCAAATCTACGCGTGTTGGTGCATATTATGTAATATTAAGTACTAGACAACGTTGAAAGTGTTGGTTTCGAAGTAAAAATGTTCTAAAAGCTGTATAATGTAAAATATTAAAATGCGAGGATAGCTGTCTGACTGAGTTGCCAGGGACTTGTTCATGACAGCTGGGGGGGGGGGGGCTAAATTTGACTAGAGGAAATATATTGATGAGGAAAAATATCTAGAACGACATTTATTATAAATTTAGATAGCTTTTTTAAAATTGGGATAAAGTATATATTTGTTACGTGTGTATATTCAAAGAATTAATACCCGTTCATCAGTGAATCGTCGTAGGCTGTTGGAACGCCGCGAAGAAGCGCCGTGCAGCAATGATAACGAACAAATCTCCATTTTTTCATGGATGGCCTTTTCCCACGTTTCCAATTTTCTCACTAGACATGCCATTGTTTTCTATCACATTCTGAATCGCAGTAAATTCGGTAAATGGGAAAGCTTTTAAAATAATAAAAGGTAGTTAATAATATTTTTATAATAATTTCGATATTGCAGTAATTAATATACTTGCCTGATGAAATGCTATAAAAGACTCTGGTTAAAACAACTCAAGCTTGAAGACCGGCAATACTAAACAATAATTAAAAATCTAACAAGATTTAAGTTTAATCGCTTCGTTCGTCTGCGGTTTCTCTTCCAAGGATTAATTTTCGCTTGAACCTACAATAGCATTTCTTCGTATAGCCTTGACGCCTCCAATACTTACAACAGCAGAGTACAACCCAGTCAAAACAATGCTATAGTTACACCTGCGCCACATGGCCAAAAAGGTAACCAAAATTACACGCAAGGACCACCGAAAGAGGACGAAGAGATCAAGACGATGAGGTTCCGGAGGATATCTGCCGAGATGCGGATACAATCGCACCGAAATCTTCGGTGGAATTCATGCGAGGGAAGCAAAGGCCTGACGTGCCGTAACTCTCGAGGCTGGGCAACCAATCCGCCAAGACTCAATGGGATTCGCTGGAAACAGAGAGAACAGCACGAAGATGGATGGTCTTCTGGAGTCGCTGCCTGAAACATTGCGACTTTTTCGGGCGAGGCTCTACAGTGCAACACCAAAACTCGCCCCTTGGAAGTCTGCTTTGCTGTAGAATCAGCCTGACGTAAATTTCGTAAAATGAAATGGTGGTAAGTTTATTTTTGGAAAAATGCACGAAACTGAAATGTAATGTGAATCGATGGATAAAGATTTATATGATAAATAATTTACAATGAAACAATTATATTGAAGCTAAACGTGGAGATTACTCGTATTCGAATGGCGACGTATATAACGAAAGTTCGACTTATCAAAGTCAATGACGAAGATGCAAAGAGGCGCGCAACAAAGCTAGTGAACAGCGTCTGACATTGCAGCAGCAATTTTGTTACGGTTAGAAATGTTAAAAATGAGTAGGCTACTGTGTTGCATCGGATTATTGCAGCTGAAGTTAGCTGTTTCATGCTTTTATTTTGGCTCTGACCGCAAGATGACATCAGCGTCACTAGGTCCCGTGTCAAGGGGTTAAAATTGCTGGTAATTTATAATAGCTTCTTTTGGATAAAGTTGAAAATCTAAATGATGGAACAGTAATGAACAGTTTATAGTAGCTATTTTTTTTTTAAACATGAAAGGAAAAAAATATCATGATGCTCCCCCTTTAATGGCCGGTAAAGTGTACAGGTGAGGGCACGACTGGATCGACATAGCAGCTAGGGCTTTATATATTTTTTGAAATTAACACTCTACTCGTGCATGTATCAGATTATTCCTCGCTATCAGCTTAAAGCTGTTGTGCATTATAATAATGTCAAAATTAGTGTAACGGAGAGACAAAATTGGAGCGATGACAGCGGTTCTTGTAGACGAGAGCATTAGGCCTTCGGGACATCTATCCTCTGCGTCCACGTTACTTCCTTTCATTTCTATACTACTACCTATTACTTTTTATTGTTCCAAGTACTGTACTTTCTGAGTTGAGGTATTTGCAGTGTATGCACGGTCATCCAGTGTATGTAGGAACGCCTTCGTACCTTCATGGGTTTCGGTTTTCTAACGGCGTGCAGCAAGATCCTTCCGTTTTTACCTCCGCCAAGGAGGTTCTGTTTTTGTCGGGTTTGACTGACTGTCCGTTAGTCTGTCGTTTTGTCAGTCTGTCACCAAGATGACTCAAGAAGTTATGAACGGATATTGACTAAATTTACAGGGATTGTTGAGCATGTCAAGAACAGATGATTAACTTTTGGTGAAGATCCGTCCATCCATTTCTTTCTTTGTCTGCCTCATTTTTCTGAATGCCATAACTTAAAAAGTTATGGACGGATTGTTATGAAATTTACTCGAGTTGTTAGGGGTATCACAAAGAGTAAATGATCAAATTTTTGTGATGTTTGTTTGTTCATATATATGTTGCGTGCTTGATTTTATGCTTGTTAGCACAATAACTCAAAAAGTTTTGAATGGATCTTTATGAAACTTACAGGAGTAATGTTAAGACATAAATGATTAAATTTTGGTGCAGATCGGGTGGTTCGTTTGTATGTTTGACTTATGTTTGTCATAATGTTTGTTAGCAGCCTAACTCAAGAAAGTTATGAACGGATCTTAAAAAAAATTGCAGAAACTGTTCATACTATCAGAATGCACAAATGATTGGATATTGGAGTTGATAAAAAAATCATGGTTTCAGAGGCAATTTGAAGTTTTCGTTACCGTTGCTTCATTTGGCGGAGGTATGCGCTCCCAGAGTGCTCGTTTTTTTTCTAGAACACAGTGCCTGCTAGTATCTACCTTATTTTCTCAATGAGGACTTGAATTTGTCACATGCAGTAACTCTGTAGAATAAACTATGTGGGTAAAAATATTAGGAATATTAAACTCAAATAAGGAGTTGCAGCAAACTTCAACTACATCACACTCGGTGAAACAGCTCAACCCTCTACTATATGTCTTTACGAAGGGGCTGCCCCTCAGAGGTATAGGATGGGCCATAGGTGTTAGGTTCGCCCATCCTATGGTATGGGGAGCAGTGACCCCAGGAGGTTTTGTAGAATACCTTAGATATTAGCTAGGCTTCGGGACGTCTGCCATTCGTGCCAACTTTGCTCCTGTGTTTTTTCTCTTTTTTTTCCGAGTTGTTCCCATGCGCGTTGATCCTGTGTGGGAACACCCTCGTGCATGGCTTTCACGTCTCTATCGACATACTATTTGTCTTTCTTTCTTTCTTCCTCTGTGATATCGCCTTAGTTGCAGAAATGGAGGCTTAAGCTACTCCATATTATTGTACTACATTTCTGTCTCTTTGCTTTCAATACAACAGGAGAAAAAAATAATTGTACCGCAATAGCTTAGCCTGAGTAAGGGCCAACCCTTTAGCATCGAGTGTCAGCTATGCAGTCTTTATATGCCGTCCTAAACAACACACTTCTTAAAATACAGCTTCTGTGAGTTACTGATGCCGAGGCTACACTTTGCAATCGCATACTCGACTTATGAGTGAATATTAACCGAATAGGAAAATTATAGTAGGCGATTCAGCGCTATTGTTAGATGCCATCTCTTTAGATAAGAGTAATTGCCTATGATTTTCCAGTAGAGTTCCGTTCTTGAACCAACTTGGCTCGGCATGAAGATCGAGCTGAATGACCTGACCGTTCATAGTTGAGGTTGGGATTCATATGTACTGGAAATTTACATGCAACCCTGATATGGTATTTGATTGACCCGCTGAACCACACATCGCCGTTCGGGGTTGTTGAACAAATGCCTCGTCGTATCTAAAACTCCATTAGCGTTGCACCTGTTGAGTTGAAAAACTTACTTCAGGCATACCAGGCAAACTTGCTGTAATATGGGATAATAATTACTATTAGTCTTCCGTTGGTCGCGGAGTGGAACGTCGTCTTTGCACAAAAAGGGTGGCGTGCATAATGTCACCTGGACCTCGACTGTTTGAGGACCCTTCAGGATTTGGCAGGTTCGTAAAACAGAATTGCTCTGTCTGGAAGTATTATAATAGTTCAGGTGCGAGCTATGTTGTGGAAAATGGTTTACTACATTCTTTCTGAATAAAATAAGGCAGCAGCTACGAATTGCGATCTATTCGACCCGATATCGAATAGCGTATGCGAAAATGGTCCCTAAAATCTGCTGTGCAATCGTACGAACTCCTTTTCTTACCAAAGGAATTCATGCTCTCAAGTGCCTAGGCAAATACGACAGGGTAAAAGTGGTACAATATATATAGATTTAGTATTGCAGCAGGTGAGACCGTGCAATCGAACGTAAGAAATAACTGTACAAGAACAACTGAAACTACAAGATTTATTATGTATAATCTATCGTTAATACAATTTGATACCACTTGAGAATGTAGTTGAGCTAAACACAATAAAGCTAGGTAGGATGTAAAAGTAGGCATCTTACTAAAAGTCAAATAGCTCGCAATTTGAGGAGATCTGTCCGAAGCTTAATTACTGGACTGGGGACAGAAAAACGGGAGAATCAAGTATGTACAATTATTGACTGGTTGATTGTTGCCACCAGAGTATATTCTATTTAAAAATGAATTTATTTTCCTCTATAAAAATGGACTGAAAACCATTGGATACAAAGTATTGCTTAAGAAAATCAAACTCTAAATGCAGGCTGATGAAATTAGAACAAACATTCCAAGCACGGTGTGAAAGACTCGTAACACTACTATAATTCAATCTGTTGTCACAGTAACTAAAAAAACTAATGCCTAATCCTGAAAATATTGGTTTACGGTAAACAGATGCCCTAAAGACATTGTCAACGCGAGGTACAGCTATATCTAAAAAGGCTAGTTTATTGTTCTGCTCTATTTCGCTAATGAACTTTATATACTATATTAATGTTTTCAAAATCATTGCTTCCACCATTGGTACTCAGAATCTCAGAACCATAGAATCACTGTACATTCACAAACTTAGACCAGAACTCAATGATATGCAAAGCGCCACCCCTCTCTTTGTCACCGGCTGTTCTTAAGTAGGTTTTTAA
Source organism: Parhyale hawaiensis (assembly GCA_001587735.2). Lineage (NCBI taxonomy): Eukaryota > Metazoa > Arthropoda > Malacostraca > Amphipoda > Hyalidae > Parhyale > Parhyale hawaiensis. The sequence goes on from LQNS02278100.1 coordinate 10,836,216, forward strand.
TTCAGTTCATTTTGTTCACGTTTGTTGTAAACTTTCCAGTTAATATAATTCTTTATTCATTTCAGAATTGCTGATGATGGGCCAATTGAGTCCGAAGTGTTCATTTTAATAATTGCGAGCTATTTAGGTAAATTTTGGTAAGATGCTTACTTTTACATCCTATCTAGCTTTATTGTGTATAATCTACCGTGCTTTGTATATTAGGTGTTGAACTTATCGTTTTCATCATATCAAATTTCAGCTGATACACCGGTCCTACTGTTTTTCTTATTATTTAATCAGTCAAAATTTCAGCCACTAGATTGTCCCTGTCTCCTGGCAAGTGTTAAAGTCGTGCAGATTTTATTATTTTCAGATATGAAACACGTGTGTGTGTGTGCTGTAGTTCTACAAAAATTTCCATTTGTTACATTAATATCTGACTCAAATCTCCCTTTTTTTGAAAACTCGTAGCATGGCTTCACACAAGGTTAGTCTTGACTTAAAATGTGCATTCTCTGCATGTTTGATCCCTCGCGGGTTATCCTAAACTGTAGTAGCGGTTGCAACATGAAACTCAAGAAGTATTTTTGGTAGTCATTTCCAGCATCCCGTAATTTTTCAGGAAGAGGCAATGCCGTACACTGCAACCTTTTATTATTTTGTGCGAAGAGAGATCTTCCCCACATGTGATTCAGGGTCTTTTCCAATTTTTCAAAATAACAAATATGAAAATTTTAAGCACATACAAATGAATGTCTTTTCCAAATTCACCCTTTTATTTAGGATAGCGACTGTATAGATCTTCACCACATCTAATTGAAAAGCTTTCCTAATTATTTTTCTGGGGTCCAAGGTAGGAAAAATTTCGTTACACGTTAGTAAATGCCACTTTTAGGCCCAGCGCACACGGATGCAACTGTAGTTGCAAACCAGTAGCAAACCAGTTTCAGTTTGCGACGAAACGCAACTCTTTCGGCCCAGCACACACGGATGCAACTGTAGTTGGAAACCAGTTACAAACCAGTCGCAGCGATTGGTTTGAGACCAGTTTGCAACCGTTCGGAGGTAGTTCCGTGCAACCGTGT
>LQNS02278100.1:10854351-10865866 GCA_001587735.2 Parhyale hawaiensis
TATGGTACGTGGGACACACGCTGCTTGTTGCGGTCACTGCACGTCTGAGGGATATGATACGTGGGACACACGCTGCTTGTTGCGGTCACTGCACGTCTGAGGGATATGGTACGTGGGACGGACGCTGTTTGTTGCGGTCACTGCACGTCTGAGGGATATGGTACGTGGGACGGACGCTGTTTGTTGCGGTCACTGCACGTCTGAGGGACATGGCACTTTCAACGGCCGATGCATAGTTACTTCGAGCGGTCTCCGCAGGTATAGGTATCACTTCGTTCAGTGACTAACTGTAGCATTTAGCTTTTTGTGATGAGAAAATTGACATGGCTTCCAAAACCGCTTTCATAAAATTAGAGAATAGTTGTTCATTTCTACTAACATCCAGCTTAGGGTGAACACTTCGCTAACCCTTTAGTCTAAAAGCCATAAGGCTAAGTAAGTTAGTTTCGCCCTTCCTATGTTATGGGGAGCCGCGCCGTGAGGGACCTGACAATTTACTTTAGCCTTGGCTAGGCTTTCATGACATTTTTCTTTTGTGCCCTTTTATTAGTTTCCTAACTTTTCTTATTCCATCATATTACGCATTGTTCTCTTCTGCGAGAACACCCTCGAGTGCGTGTTCCACGTTTCTACCGTATATGTACAATACTTTAGTGAAGCACCTTAGTCGCTGTGAAGTATCTTTGTAAAATACCTTAGTGAAGAACATTAGTTGCTGTGCTCGTGTACCTCCAGGAAGGCTCTCGTGTATCACTAGTGGTGCGCCTACCATTAGCACTAGTTTAGTAAACCTTATTGCTGCTGAAATGAAATTTTTAAAAAATGAAACTGATTTGAGTCGAGGTATGATGCGCCGAGTACTCCATAAATCGCACGAGCCTATTGGTTACCTAATTTGCTCAACTTCAACTCTGTTTGCTCAAGGCGGCTGCGAATGGATGATAAAATATTACTTACTGCATCGTGTCATGCTATGCTGATGTGGTGATTGTATGTTGCGTCGCGGGGTAATAAACTTCGTCCTGAACGGGTCTGAAGCGCCGGTAAACATGGCCGTACTTAGTCCGACGTTACGCGTCACGGACTTGGCTTCATGGTAATAAGACGCTAGGCACAATTCGGGGACGTCTTAGAGATTCAATGATGGATTATGCATTAACGGTGCATTATCTTAGAAGCAGAGAGGAGTTCCGCGCTATCTATTGCTGCCCTATTTAATGCTATACTTTATAAGCAGTGTATCTTTGGAGGCATAGTGTGAGCTATATGGTAAATCCAGCTTCATGTAGTAGTCCCGTAATTAAGTAATGGCCACCAAATTTGGCTCCATAGGTTAGCTTAGCCTACGGGATAACTTTCTTTCTGAGCCCATATTATAGCGTCTCGTTTTGAAGGAAGTAACTTCTGTTCTCCATGAGTTTTCCGAGTCCGGCAAGCGTGCTTCCACAAAAGGATTTCCATTATTCAGGTTTCAATACACCTCTCCCTGTAACTGCAACTCTATCATGAAGTAGAGGGGCGGAGGTGGTAATTTTTCTTGATTCTGCTGTCCAAGCTTTTTTTCATGGATTTCAGTTAGTGAGATAAAAAGTTCTCTACCATAATAATGGACATTAGCAACTGACGTTAAATTACTAATATTTTTCGAGTACGTACTTGCACTATGAAAGATTTGATGCTACTAAATAATCTTGTACTTAGAACATCCTAAAATTTATTGTTTCTACATATCGCCAAACTAAAATATCTTTACATGAAAGGCAAATTATTTGATAAAACTGCGTTGAATAGCACAGCCTCAAGAGCCCCCTTTGATTTTTTAGAAGGTTTCAAAAGTAAACGTTTTGCCGGCACTGGACACCCTTCCTCTTTCCTTCAGCTGTTGACAGTCTTTAGGTGAATTAAACTTGACCGCACCTGCTACTGGGAAACCCACACGCACCGAATTGTGCAGCAAATAAAGGATACTGACAGGGCAGTGAACAGCTGCAGTCGATCGTAAATCGTCAAGAGTTATGGTGCCATCGACGAAAGTCTCTTATGCAATGAGCTACGACCCCTCCCCTACTCTCTCCGTTTCTGGCTAGGGTCAGTACCCCCGCAACAGCATTGCAGGTATCAAATGCAAAGCATGAGCTCGCCTGTCTAGCTATGGTTTTTGATCTTACGACTTTCAGTATCAATCATATCAGCATTATCTATCCTGCCGCTGGTGTAGCCAGTCTATTCTTCCTCTCCTTTCATGACGTCCAGTTCCACTACCATGCGTATATTTGGATGTATGTTGCACTTGGTACCAGTCTCACCTTTGGCACGCTGCGTGGTGCTTTTTTTGTCATAGTGGTGGCTACACAAGCTCTTTAATGAAGTAAAATGAAACAACGATCATAATAAGCCTGTGCTGTCCTGAAACCAGACACAGTGTGTATAACGCATGACTGAAATTGAAATATTGTAAAATGTTACCGTGAGTTATGTAATTGATTGAAATATCTGAGTTTAGGTCAGTGTTAGTATGTGGACCAGTCGTGCTGCACCACACGTTGGTGTCAAGTGGATACTTGTCATAGCAATGATTTTTCAATGCCCCTTTGATAACGCGCAATTATGTTATACTATGCAGAGACTGCAGACTTGCCCAATATACCTAATTAATACGTACTGAACAGATTTCGGAAGAATGCTGCTACAAAAGCACGTTTTATATACACAATTCTGCGGAGAATTCTATGGCTTCACAATTAATAGCCGCTGATTTATTGTTGCAAACGCGCATGGTGGTGACTATCGCGCCAACAACACAGCTAAGGCGCTTAAAAGTATAGCATTTATATCATGACTTTTTTTAAAACGAATATTTCTTGTTTGGAAGCAAAAATTATCGGCCAACATTTGAATAAAAAATTCTGTGATCCACATTTAAAATCGAGAAGTTGAGAGTCGAGAAGTCTCATGAAAACATAGATTCGCAGGAAACGCACGCGTCGTGCATCAGAAACGCAATGAATATTTAGGTGATCGCCTGTATGATAGCTGCCTGTGATTATTCTTAGGGTAATGTTTGTAACTATAGGTGTTTTCATGGAAATATTTACGCCCGTAAGAAGAAAGTGAGCGTACGTAGCTCTTCTCCGGATTTTGGCTTTTGTATGTTACATTGTTGCAAATACCTACAATGAATACCAAATATAAATAGTGTTTAACCCAGCCTATGTCGGGCATATCTACCCTAACTACTTTTATTCTAGTCGAGTGTAACCTATTCTCACATACTTATAATCGTTTTTTCACTAAGCTAGCTCCGCGCCAGTCTCGCTAACGGTATTCTCAACACACATACAGTATGTTGTAGCATAGACCACAACAGCATTGACTGGACACCTGCGCCCCTGAGGCAGATTTCGGTTCCGCAATTGGGCCTGACTGCACGGTGTCACAGACGCATTTTTATGTGTTCTCTTATTACTTTCCATACTTTGTTTTGGCTGTTTGACTTAATTCTTTAACATTCAGTAATGACTGGCTAACTCGTACATCTGAGACTTCTCTACGCAACAAATTCATAAAAATATTAGGGCTTGAAGTGTAATTGTTGTGCGCGATCGCGCTGCGCAAACTATCGATCGATCGTTCAAACGCCTAACCTAACCTAATCAATGTTTTTCTTCAACTTTCCCCCTATTTTTGAGTATATCGGGTAGGTTAGGGGAGGCAAAGACTGTTTCTTTTTTTCATTTTGAAATTTCGGGCACCGTCAAAAATTTTAGTCAATGGTGAGATGGGGTTAGGTTAGATTAGGTTAGATTAGGTTAGATTAGGTTAGATTAGGTTAGGTTAGGTTAGGTTAGATTAGGTTAGATTAGGTTGGATTGGGTTGGGTTGGGTTGGGTTGGGTTGGGTTGGGTTGGGTTAGGTTAGGTGTTTGAACGATCGATCGTTCGTTTGCGCAGCGCGATCGATCGATCGCGTAAATCCATCGATCGCGTACAACATAATTACGTAAAACAACTGTTTTATTACATCCTTTGATATTTACAGGATTTAAACTTATTTCGCAATTGTTAGTGAAATAAATAAACAGTTTCATTTTTTAGAGCAGAAGCTTCTTAAATTCGTGGTAAACTCTATTTGTAGTGAAATGCCATGTTATCAGCTGATGAAAATGGTAATGAAATTTATTAGGTAGCTAAGCGAGAAAATCGGAACAGACTGCAAAGCTGAAAGGTGAGTTGAAGCAGCTTGCAGCCATGAAGTGGGGCCTGGCCGCCAGGGAGTGATACAGCATTAGAAGCAGTGAAGTGATATAGCATCGGCGGCCGTAAAATGATCTGAATGATGAAACACTGGCCGCCATGAAGTAGTGTAGTATTGACAGCAATGAAGTGATTGAGCATGCATTGGCAACTGTGAAGTGATCTTGCATTGGCAACTGTAAAGTGATGTAGCTTTGATAGCTGTTAAGTGATGTATCAGTGGCCGCCCTGAAGTGATGTGATGTAGGCCACCGTGAAGTGGTTCAACTCCGGCAACCATGATGTGTTTCAACTTGGGCAACCAAAAAGTGATGCAACATAGGAAACCATGAAGTTATATAATGTAGGCAACCACAAAGCGGTGTAATATACCTAAACAGTTATGTAAAATGATGTTGACAATCACAATGTGCAGCTTTTGATGGTTCTAGTAATGAAGGATTGTATCAGCCATAAATTGTTACGTTTAAGTATCATTTACCGACTGTCTTGGCATCCTTATCTCATTGTTAAATATGTATTTTTAGTTCATTGGTAGGTACCAGTGTACTATTACTGTGGTTTTTATTCATTTTTTCTCCATTAGTGGGTTTTCTTGACCTCGCTTTAGTTGCGGTTATTGGAATGAGGTCTCCCAAAAGATCTACATTCATCAATTTCTGAGGCTATTGCTTGAATTCCGACTTTGTGAAAAAACTCAATTGAATGTGATAATATTTAGAGTATATTATGTGTAGCATGTATGAGCCGATTTTTTCTATAAAATTTTAATATCCTGAAAGTCATGATGAATTTTCAATTTTCTTGGTATCTGAAGGTATGATGTAGATCACCTACTGAAGATATATGAATGTGAAATTAAATTCCCTGCTCTGCAACGCATTCCTTAACGGTATGACGAAGAAATTAATCGTTCTTTGAGGTCTTTGTGAATATTAGAACTCATATAATTAACACCTACGCAAATCGGCCGCCAGGCCCAATTGCGAGGGGCCTGATTTCAGTGTCGAGTCAATTAATGTATGGTCTGTGGCTGTATATGTACACACGTCTAATTTTCACCGAGCGTAATCAATTCTAACCTAACTTAACGTAGTTTGCCATTGGTGTCGTAACTTATTATCAAACTGTCATTTTTTTTCATTCCATTGCTCCTATTTAGTGTCAAATTTTAGTTAACATATCCTCACCTTATGTTGCCTGCAGTCTCACCGAATCAAACCTATAAAAAGTGTGGCAACCTGCAGTAATATATATAAATTATTAGCATACAGAACTTTCCCCTCACGTATTCCAGCCTATCCTCACGAACATTTTTAACTAATTTAACCAAACTTGTCTCTCTAACATACGTATTCTTAACTAACGTAACTCAAGTTACTCTCGCCAATAGATTTTCATTTAACATAACGCAACTCTTTCTGACCACTCATTTTCACCTGCTATAACGCAGCTCATTTACATAGTTTCGCCTAACGGCCTAATATATTTTCCATGACATATATTCATTGAAAATACCTAAACTTACTTCCACAATCATAATAATTTCATAACGTGGCCAGACTTGTTCTCTTTAACATATTCCCACCTAATGTTACTCTATTTATTTTAACCTAATTCCACCGTACGTAATCAACATATTTGCACATACTTTTCACCTAACGCATCAAAATTCATTCTCACTCGCATATTGTCACCTAACCCAAGTCCAACTTACTGTCACCTATAAATTTTCACCTTTTGATGGTAAGGTAACTTAGTGCCCCTTACATATCACGTGTTTTAACCCAGCTCATCGTCCCTACAGTAATATCTTTTATTTTACGTAATGCAACTTTTCACATACTCGAACAGATCCACCTAACGAAACCCCACTTATTCTCAGTAAGATATTCTCACCTAACGTAACCCATGTTATTTTCATTTGCACAGTCTCCTCAAACGCCACCCATCTTATCTTTATTGATATATTCTCACCTAATGTCTCCCCCCTTGTTTTTAATTGTATATTCTCATCTAACGCCACCTATCTTATTTTCACATGCGTATCTCACCTAACACCACCCATCTTATTTTCATTTTCACCTATAACGTCACCCATCTAATCCTCACCAGTGTATTCCCACCTGACGTCCCCAACTTATCTTCATTAATATATGTTCACTAACGTAACCCAACATATTCCCACTTGAATATATTCACTTCACCGAACGTAACTCAACATATTCTCGCCTAACGTAACCAAAGCAACAGGGACGGCGTGCCCAGGCAAGCCCAACATTTGCAGAGCAAATACCAGCAGGCTCTTCAGCTCGCCACAGTCTGCCTGTCCCAACTCGTCCTTTGACTCTTACTTTCACGCTCAAATGCTGCCTGGGCATCTTGCTCCATGTCCATGCCGGATTGAAGGCATGTCGAAATCGCTAAAGAAAGATAAATATTATACCGTGATTGTCATTCATTTCGGTTCCGGCAAATCTAGCAAAGGCGCTGATCAGTAAAATTTTCAAAACAACCTGGTTGATCCATGCGCCATCATGTTCGAATGAGCAACTGAATCGAGCACATTGACTCCGGTCCAAAATACCTTGGCGCGGATGCTTAGAAAACTGATTATTTGCATTGATTGCCAAGCATTCATGAGAGACTTGGCTATTTATATTCAAAGCAACAGTGCGCAAATTGACCAGCATTCCCGTAGACCTAATAACAGGTGTTCGGAAGAGCATAAGCTGATAAGAGAAAATCGTGGGAAGCCCAGAAATGTTAATAATAAATTTGCCAAAATAAAAGATTAGTACGATGAGGGGTTAGCTGTGTACTCGATGACAGTGACGTTGTAGTTTACCTTGTAGCCTTAGCTACTATAGCTAGGCCTTCGGAACGTCTATCCTCGTGCCCACTTTGCTTCCTTCTGCTTTCAATGTCCAACCAACAGAAGTTACTTCTGTTCTTTCTTCCTCGTTTTTCTCACAAAGTGCTATTCCCATGCGCGTTTATCAAGAGTGGCCCCACCCTCGTGCCTTGGTTCCAAGGTTTTAAGGACATACTGTGTCCCTTCTTTCTTCGTCTGTGAGATCACCTTTATTGCGAAACGGTTGCTTGATTAAACTACTCAATATAATTACTAGAGCACTCTGAGAGCGCATATCTCCGCCAAGCGAGGCAGTACGGTAGCAAAAAATTCAAATTGGCTCTGAAATCATAATTTTCTTGTATAAACTTCGAAATCCAATTATTTGTACCTTTTGATAGTAATAACAGCTTGTGCAATTTTCTTGAAGAGCCGTTCATAACTTTTGAGTTATACTGTAATCAAACGTTATAACAAACATGAGTCAAACATACTAACGAACAAACCGATCTGCACCAAAATCTAGTCATTTATGTCTTTTAACTATAATAACAACCACTATAAATTTCATATAGATCCATTCATTATTTATTGAGTTATTGTGCTCACAAACATAAAATTAAAAACCGTGACAAACGAACGAACATACGGATCTTTACCAAAAGTTGGTCATTCACTCTTTGTTATATACCTAACAACTCGTGTTAATTTCATCAAAATCCATCCATAATTTTTTTGAGTTATGGTATTGAGAAAAACGAGGCAACAAACAAACGGATAGGCATATCTGTACCAAAAGTTAAATCATCTGTTCCTCATACCATACCTAACAATCCCTGCTAAATTTCGTCCAAATCGGTTCATACTTTTTAAGTTATCTTGGTGACAGACAAACAAATAGACAGATAAACGCGACGAAAATATAACCTCCTTGGCGGAGGTAGTCAATCACAGTAGATATTTACCTGTAAAGTCGCCTTCACACAAGCCCCCCTCCCCCGTGCCTTTAGGAGAAGCTATGTTGATGAGCTGTACCGCGTTAGTCATTATTCACTCCTCCGTATAGCTCTGAAAATATGTCGTATTGCCAGATCTTCATCACATAGTTTACCACACATTGCTGGCTCCTATGGTATTGCTTCGGAAGCTTTTATTTATAATATATATATATAATCGTATTTATTGTAGTCTACTCAGAACTCCTGTTTCTCGCACGCTAAAGGGTTAAAACAGTTTCTACTCGAGAATATGTTTCGTGTGCATGTCTATTTGTTATAAGCGCTCCAGATGATGAGGTTCGTCCACTGCATCAGCTATTCATTTATACACATAAACTGTGACTATAATAACTTCATAAAATTTCCATACTTTTTCACCTAGATTTAAAAGTTACTTTGAAAACTGTTGAAATTACAGAGGCGAAGGTAGAAGAAGACGAAAATAGTATATTAGTTCCAAAAGTATTTAATTTTATTGATCTGTTTCCACTTTTATTTGCACTAAGATTTGTGCTGCAAAGTATATCAGGATTAAAATGGCTATGAGTCAGTAGTTGGCGGTACTAATATAATTTCATTGTTCAGGAACTTTGTAGTCCAGGGATATCATATTTGGGATAATTTCCGCCTTTGAATTACACTGGGCTACATTTTAAAACTTTTTAAAAGAGGTTTAGGGTTTGTCAGCAGCTAGATCGTATATTCGTTTTGCATGCTGAGTTTGGGAATGTATTTCGTTTTGTTCAATCAGGTCAGATTTTTTGCTATTTCAGTTTTAAGAAAACAAATGATAACCAAATATTAATATTTATATTTTTCAGATACCGCATAAATAAGGGAAAGTGTGTAACCTAGGCCTAAAATAGGACACAACTAGATTACGCGTGAACTTCAAAATACTGTACATCTCCTCCATTACTCGAATATCCTTGAGCAAACGCTCTCATAGCATTTAGCTCGAATCACCAGTTTTCTGGAATATAGTCTAAATGCGAACCAAGGAAGTGCATTTTAATGGACATGGAGCAAATTAATAACACGTTCATATTCTCAAATTTGGTGGTTGCCTAGAGAGTTGCAACTATAGATAGATACAATAACAGGTTACTCATTGTCCATACCTACGGTGTTGTTATTTTGGCCGTTACTCAACGTATATATTATATTGTTAGAAGAACATTTAAAATATTAATGCACGCTCTGTAAAATCCCTTTTATTAATTCATTTAGAAAAAAATTAGTAGACATAAAATGCATCAGAAAACACGTTATTTCCAATAATTTATGTGTTTAAAATTGCAATAAAATGAAAACGTGGCCTGATGGGGTAAAATTGCTAACATTTCTGAATTTAGAATGCAAAAGCCACATAGAAACACTCGACAAACCATAAACCTCAAAAGTGATGCAGACCAGTGAATTATTATTGTTCAGGGATTTTACTCGATGTTTAGATAAAATATCGTCCATCGAGTTGGTTCTTCTTCTCTTGCCCTTCCTTGTTTTCAAAGCTGACTTGCAAATATTATTTACAATTTGTATTTTCAATCATTACCAGAGTGCAGTGAGTTTGAGATTTAAAGTTGCATCTACGTATAGCAGAGCAGTCAATCAGGAATTACACTCGTCCATTAGTAGGTACGTACATCATCGTGAACAGCTTCAAGATATAGGCATGATATTCTATATTTTCTCTAATTCTTGTTTCTGCATATTGAAAAGCTGTCCATATAAATTTATGTACGTGCACTAATGCTCCGTTGCTACAGTTTGGGAACAAGTGTCAGGTGTAGACACAAACTTCCCAAATATGTCTTCATTTTTTCTCCAATCTGCATCTTCACTACGCGATAGTGTCCATACCCTATTCCTTGAATCTGAAAACCAGAGTCAAATATCTACGCACAAACTGCGCTACCGAAATATTTTCCTTTTCGTAACTGTAACCCATCCGGGGGGCATAAGATGGGCCAGAGGGTTAGAATAGTTAGGTTCGCCCATCCTAGATTATGAGGAACAGCGCTCCCAGGTGACTTTGTACGTTACCTTAGCCTTTAGCTAGGCCTTCGAGACGTCTGTCTTTTGTGTCCACTTTACTTCTTTCCATCTTCATGCTCTTCTGACAATGATTTCTTCTGTTATTCCTCTTTTTTTCCCCGACTTGCTGTTCCCATGCGCGTTGGCACGTGCGTGGGTTGCTCTTGGCATTCTGTATGTCCCTTCTTTCATCTTATCTTTGGATCACAATGTCATCTGTGGGTATGGAGGTTAATACTAGGAATACAGTACTAATAATTATCGTAACTGTATATCAGTATGACTCTTTCTATGCTCCATTGCCAGACATGATACATGTGGATTGGATTCTTAAACACTTGGTATAGTTTCGCGACATAAAATCCCGTGAGTGAGCCCCGATATCGCGGGTCAGATTTGGTCAGCCTTTCCAGTAATCTTAACTAAACTATACTGAAGGCTGTTTTAACTTCAACGCCGTTAGCACTAAACGTATAAATGCCCTTAAATTGCTGAATTTGGGAGAAAAAAAAATATTATAAAACTTAAGTCGTTCTGTCCCTTCCTTCACTCGAGGACATATGCCGTGCATGTCATAACGACCCAAATTTCGTATCTTCCAATTTAGTTTCATTTCTTCACTTAGTAATGTTTTATCTAGAGTCGAATGAATGCACAAAATAGCTACTTCGATACTTCTAATATTAGCCTCTTCGTACTCATTTTCTCTACCCCTCTGCGCAATCTCAAGACTAGAATCAAGTACTTGTTGACCGAAAAACCTCACAGCCCAAATTCGTCTCTGCTTGCAACAGTTCTGGTCGGAAACCAATTAAACTTATCCAAATCTTCGTGGTGAACTTGCGAAAAAGAACTTTTGCTAATCGCTTCCGCGCGATACTTCTTGTAATGAGGACCTCGGTGTTGTGGCAGATGTAGGGGCCGCTTGGGTCCAAATGTTTGCTTTGCTGGCTACGGACGAGGTCGTAATTGGTTCTCTCATTAGCGGTGTTGTGTACTGCCATACGAATGTGTTGTGCTTGGTGACGTACTTATCAGGTTCTATCTCTTGGTTATGCAATGTAGGAGTGAACCATACAGCACTGCTATTCAGTGATGATTTGTTCTCACATTAACGGTATTGTGTACTGTAGTTTAAATGTGTTGAGCTTGGTTATGTATTTATGAGATCTGATCTTGTGGATGTGTCATGCATAATAAACGATGCTGATTTGTTTTCTAACGGCGTATCGCAGTGCCGTGCGAATGCATAAGGCCGGGGACAGACTGGGGATGCAAGCGATGCAATGCAATTTTCGCAAGAGGTTTGTTGCATGACTTTGAAAGCTATGTTTCGGGGGGGTTGGTCAGACTGACGAGATGCGCCAGCAAAG